>CM019151.1:60057956-60093169 GCA_009733165.1 Naja naja | reverse complement strand
GTTACAACTGGAGCTCTACAAAGAGATTAAAAAAGTGAGTTCTTTTCGGCACAACATTGTATGTGTAGAGATTGTTCACATGTGTAGAGTTTTGTTTCCATGTATAAAAGTTTTGTACAGGAATTTGGGGTCATAACTTGTTGCCATGAGCAACGAACACTTCGTGTGAGGGGAGAGAAATTGGGGGGCTGATGGGATGGCTGCAAAATGCAGGCTGGTAGGCCGCTTGAGCAATGCTGGGAGTTGAACTCCATACATCTTAACAGTGACCAAAAGTTGAGAAATGATGCCTTAGAACAACGGTTTTGAATCAGTTTGGTCTTGTCGATATTTGCTGCATTAAAAATCAAAATTGAGAATTTCAAAAAAAAAATTCATTTGACGTCACAGAGGGACCCTTAATCTCACTTTGAGAACTTGTGATGACCCAGGGTGGGATGCAAAACAAACACACTCACAGAAAACAGGTGAAGCCCCTTTTATTCCTTTCACTTTGCTTCCAAGCTCAAACAGTTACAAGAAGAAGGGAAAAAGCAACACAAACCAGGCAAGATAAGGGCTGGAGGATGTCCACAGATAACAGAACACACACTGGGAAGGATGCCAAACTCAGAGAGGAACCATAAACTAGAGATATTTCCATGCATTGTTTCCAGCACTGACCTGTACGCATGTCTGTCCTCTTATTCAGTTGTCACACATGCAGCCCATGAAGAGGATCAAGGCCCTCTCCTCCCCAGTAGACCACATTTCTCCCTTATCATCTCCTCTCTGCATGACCTAGGATGGAGAGGGGATGGGCCTGGGTCCTCCTCTGACTGCTCAGCCGGCCTCTGCCCTTCCCCAGCCTCCTCCACAACCTCCGGAGCCATACTTCCACTCCCTGTCAGCTGTTCCTCCTCTCCCTCAGAGTCAGTCTCCATCAGGGGCATGACAGAACTCTAGATGTAGAGCAATGATAGCTAACCTTTTTGTCGTTCTGTGCTGAAAGCGCACGTGCCCCTCCTCCGCATGCGCATGCGACCCCTCCCATGCACCTCCCCCCTGCACATGCGCACCCATCTATGTGTGTGTCTCCCTCCCGCACATGCACCGCAGATACCCAACAATCAGCTGGTTGACGGGGGGCGCATGCGCAATAGGTCTGTTCCGTGCGACGGTTCACGCGATGGCAGAAATGGCTCGGCATGCCACTTCCAGCATGTGTGCCACAGGTTCGCCATCACGGATCTAGAGTTTTCAAGAAGAATATTTGCGCATTTGAAATCAGGCTGCATTGTTGCTTGCAGTTCCAGTAAAGAATCACTTTGCTATAGGTTTATTTTGCATGTAGGAATTCTGTAAAAGTCAGCACAGGTTGCCCTACCTTGTTGCTGACAGGTGAGTCTCTCTTGTCCATTGTGTTTTGCAGAACGGTGCTTCCCGAAGTTTGCGGGCTGCTCTGTGGAGATTTGCTGAACTGGCACACCTGGTTAGACCTCAAAAATGCAGGTGGGATGGTCTTCTTGAGAGCAAGAAGTGGGCTGGGGGGATTCTGGCCCAGCAGCTTGGAGGTCCTGTGGTTTGGGTTGTTACCTGTATGTTCCTGGGAGTTGGACTGTCACCTGGCTGGCCGGCCTCCCATCTCCCTAGCCGACTGTTGCATGCTGTCACACAACTTGGCCTGGCATTTGATGCTAGTAATTTCCTCTACTAGATTATCCTCCTTGCTGGGAAGATAGATCTCTGTATATTCCCTTTTAAGGTACTGGAAGCTAAAACATATAAAGAACGGTTGCTGGAATTGGGTACGTCTAGTTTAATGCAGTAAAGGAACCAGGAGAGACATAATAGCAGTCATGGGTGCGATTCAAAAATCCCAGCAACCGGTTCGCTGCCCGGTTGCTGGATGAGCATGGCCATCGTGGGTGTGGCCTACCAGAACTTCCAGGACAGCCGTTTTTCGCCTTCCCCAGAGTCCGGAGGCTTCCCTCGGGACTCTGGGAGGGCAAAAATGGCCTCCCCAGGCCTCCAGAAGGCCCCTCTGGAAGCGGTCCCATTTCCGGACCTCCGGAACTTCTGGTTCTGCCTGTTTCCCCCCCCCCCCCCAGAGCCTCTGCTTGGATCCTGCACTCACCTGCATCCAAAACGGGCCACATGGAGGCTCTGGGGAGGGAAGGGGTAGGTGGGGCCAGCTAGTCGTTTCAACTCCCGGTTCAGCGAACCAGATGTAAATTTAATATGCGGTTCGCTTGAACCGGCCCGAACCGTCTGAATCCCATCCCTGATAGCAGTGTTCCCATATCTAAAAGGCTGCCACTAGGAAGAGGGGTGTCTCAACGTATCCTCCAAAGCATTTGAGGGCAGGACAAGGAGCAATGGATGGGAACTAATCAAGGAGAGAAGCAACTCAGAACTAAGGAGAAATTTCCTGACAGTGAAGACAATTAATCAGTGGAACAACTTGCCTCCAGAAGTTGCGAATGCTCCAACACTGGAAGTTTTTAAGAAGAGATTGGATAACCATTGGTCTGAAGTGGTGTAGGGTTTCCTGCCTAGGCAGGGGGTTGGACTAGAAGACCTCCAAGGTCCCTTCCAACTCTTGTAACTCTGTTCTGTTAAGTTAGGCCTGGAGGCAGGGCACCCTTTCCGGTTTGCATTTTCTCCTCCGCCTTGCCGGCCTCTTTGGTGCTGTGTAGCAAGTCACGAACAGGGACATTTTTCCCTTTGAGTGATCCTTGTTGCTGTCTCTTGGTGCAGGCCGTACTTTGTGAACCTCCTGCCCTGCTTAACCCGGGTCAGCCGGCGGCCTGAAGAATCTGTGCAAGAGACCCTGGCGGCAGCGATGCCCAAAATCATGGCGGCTTTTGGCAACTTCGCCAACGACAGCGACATCAAGGTGAAAATATTTAACGCCATGGGTGGGCTTCAAAAATTTTTTAGCAAGGGGTTCTCTGCCCGGTGGCTGGGTAGGTGTGGCCATGGTGGGTGTGGCCTAGTTGGCCTCCTGCATTACGGTGGGAGGAGGGAGGGGGTTTGCCCTTCCCCCGGGCACCAGAGGCTCTTTGGAAGCCGGAAACGGGCCCATTTCCGGTCTTCCCGAACTTCCAGGAGGCCCGTTTTTTGCCCTCCCCGAGCCTCAATGCATGCCCTGCACTTACCTGCATCCATAACGGGCGGGTGGGGATTCCTGGGAGGGAACGGACGGGGTGGGCGGTCCCAGCTAGGAATGGGATTTGGGGGGGGGTCTCCGAATTGCACAAAATCTTAGCTAGGGGCTCTCCTGAACTCCTGCGAACCCTCAGTAGCCCACTCCTGGTTAATGCCACACGTTACAGACAGACAGACACACCGTGTTGGAAGAGAGAATTTTGATCCATGAAGGGACTGCATGCGAACGAGTTTGTGTCTGTCCACCCTTAGCCAGACTTTGGAAAAAGGAAACTTAGGCTGGCACAGAAACACTTCACTGATTTTCTTTTCCCTTTAGGTTTTATTAAAAGCTTTCATCGGTAACCTTAACTCCAATTCTCCAACCATCCGTCGGACGGCGGCCGCGGCCACGGTGAGCATCTGCCAGCACTCACGAAGGACACAGTATTTTTACACTCGGTTGCTTCAAGTATTGCTAGGTAAGGGTCTTAATTGATCATCCTGCTTCAGCTTTGCTGGATCTTTATTGCTCTCCCCTCTCTCCCTCCCTCCTTCCCTTCTCTCCCCCTCCCTTTTGTTTCTCCCTCCCCCTCCCTCCCTCCCTTCTCTCTCCCTCCCTTCTCTATCTCCTCCTCCCTCCCTCCTCTCTCCCTCTGTTCCTTCTCTCTCTCTCCCTCCCTTCTCTATCTCTCCTGTCCCTCCCTTCTCTTTCTCCCTCCTCTCTCCCTCCCTCCTCTCTCCCTCTCCCTCCGTTCTCTGTCTCCCTCTCTCCCTCTCCTGCCTTCTCTTCCTCCCTCCCTCTCAGCCTTCCTCTCCCTCCTTTCTCCCTCCCTCCCTCTCCCTCCCACTCTTCCCTGTCCCCCTCTCCCTCTTTCAACTATACCCCCCATTCTTTGCATAAAGATATATTTCTAAGGAAATACCTGCCATAAAAGTGACTTTCTGGAGCCTTTTATGAGGTGGACTGGTGATAACTCTGAAAAAAGGAGCAAAGGCTAAAAAACAACAAAAGCCATATAAATATTGGCGACTTCAAACATGGAAGGTTGACATTTGCATCACTTTAAACTGAATGTGTCAATTATTAACATTAGAAGACGTCCAAATGTCGTTTGTTGAGACACTTGATTCCACGGTAGGGGAAATTGTTCTTTGGCATGATTCTTTTGCTAAACTTTAACGTCTTCACCTCCGTTACTATAATCTGAGAGGCAACTTGATGTAGCACTAAAGGCACCTGGCTAGAAACGGGGAGACTGGGAGTTCTAGTCCTGCCTTTGAGGCACCAAGCCCATTGGGTGTCCTAAATCCAGCCACTGACTCTTAGCCCTAGGAAAGAGGCATGGTAGACTACTTTTGAAAAATCTGCAAGAAACGGGTTTGCCTGGGCAATTCCCAAGTGTCAGGATTGATTTGAAGTTACCCTCTATAACTTACCATAGAAATATGGAATCGTCCCCTCTTTTGGGCATTTGACAAATATAGCTGGTGTAAAACTTCTAAATAAAGAGCTGCATTTGTGGGGAAATGATCTCTGCCTTGCTCAAAAAAATGGTTTGCAGGTTCCAGCTGATTTTTTTTCCAGTGGAAGGAGTTTCTATTTTTTTTTTCTTTTGAGCACTCTCCCCCCCGCCCTTTAAAAACAAGACCAAATGGTAAGCCAGTCAGGCAAGGTGCAGAAATATATTCTTTCTGACTAGCATATTTAAGCAACGGGGTGTGTCTTGTGTGCCCATTCACCAGTAAATCTTGGCAGGGGTGTGCACCGGGGAAAAACAAACTGACCAGCCAGATACCAGGGTTTAAAAAAAGACACAAACACAGAGAGAGAGAGAGGTAGAGGTAGAGGCAGAGGCAGAGGCAGAGGTAGAGGTGGAAAGATCTCTCTGTCTCCCATCACTCACTGGCTTCTCCAGCATTCCCTGCTTTACTGGGCTCTCTTTGGATGGCTGGTGTGCTCTAAAGCAGTGGTCGCCAACTGGAAATTTTGGTCATTCACAGAGAAATGTCACCTCCAAAGCACTCCCCCCAAAGCAATTAATCCAGTCTGTGCAGGAACACAAGGCTGCGCTGCCCATATGGCCCGCGGGAACCCTCCCCACCCGCTCACTCCTTACCTGGCAAACTTGCCTGCTAAGTAGCTATTTTTCCTTTTCTTTTTTTCCCTACCATCAGCTGTTCTGCTGTGACGGGAGATTTAGATTAGCTAGAAAGCAGGAAATGGTTGGATTTCTTGCTTTCTAGCTAATCTTTAGATCTTTGGCTCTGCTTTTAAGCAGAGCCAAACCTTCCTTAGGACTGAAGCAGTGCAGACTCAGGTAGCCGATGGCAGAAACACAGATCTCTGAATGAATCAGTGATTCTGTGAGCAACTCAATCTCCCAGCCTGATTGCCCGATTTTGGGTAAAAGTTGCTCTTTTTTAAATAAAAAAATCCATATTTACATACATGGTGTGTTGTGAGTTAATTTTGTGAGTTTGCTTGCTAGCAAGTTTTATGACTTTGCTTGCAAGCAAATTGACAGATTCAGGTAGCTGATGGCAGAAAGATAGATCTCTGAATGAATCTGTGATTCTGTGAGCAACTCAATCTGCCTGCCTGCTTTGCCTGATTTGAGGTAAAAGTTGCTCTTTTTTTTAATAAAAAAATCAATATTTACATAAATATTTATAATATTTACATGCAAGCCATGCCCAGCCAGTCACATGACCACCAAGCCACACCCACAAATTAAGCCATGCCCACAGAACCAGTTGTTAAGAAATTTGAATCCCACCCCTGCCTCTGTGTGTGTGTGTGTGTGTGTGTGTATGTGAGGGAGAGAGAGAGGTTAGATGAGATCTCTCTCTCTCTCTCTCTCTCTCTCTCTCTCTCTCTCTCTCTCACTCAATGTCAGCAAGCCACTGTCAGTCAAAATTCATATTAGTGGTCCCCAGGATTTAAAATTATGAGTTTGGTGGTCCACGAGGTCCAAAAGGTTGGCAACCCCTGCTCTAAAGCAGCTTTGCTGGCTGAGGAATTCTGGGAGTTGAAGTCCACAAGTCTTAAAGTTACCAAGGTTGGAGACATCGCTCTAAAGGACCACTGTGGGCTGCAGCTATGTTCACAGGACTTGCCTATAGATACCTGCTGCTGAAAAGTGGGGTACCTGGGGACTGACAAGGGAGTTCCCCCAGGGACAGGCTACTGCCAGTTTGCCGTGGTTTGGACGTACCGGTAATGCCGGCAATCAGTTGGCCCCAGCCACCTGCCCGTGCCCTAGTCCAGGGGTGGCTAACCTTTTGGGGCTCCTGTGCTGATAATTGCATGCATGCTTGCGTGCCAGCACCCAGAAGGCAATGTGTGCGGCCCCCCCATGCCCCCTGCACATGCGCACGTGACCCCCCGGTGCATGCCACACACCTGCACGTGTATGAATGACCCCGCCTCCCAGAATGCCACGTGTCTTTACACATGCACATGCGTTTCCCATGTCCCCTGGGAAATTGTCGCCTGATACCCGACAATTAGCTGTTGAGCGGTGCACGCATGTGCAGTAGACCTGCTCTAGGCGAGGGCTCGTGTGCCAGCAGTAATGCCATCGTGGCCCTAGTGTGTTCTATATCTCCATGTTTTGCATCTCAGCTGATTCGCGCGGCACAGCAAATTGCCACGCGAATCAGCTGTTGTACTCAACGGGGCTGCAGTAGGTGAGTTTTAGAGTTGAAAAGGGGCAGTTGTTTTTTTTCAGATGCTTCGCGCCCTCATCAAATCGGTTGTTACACCAGTTGAATCCCACCACTGGAGTTCCCTGGATCCGGGGGAGTGGGGGGAGGTCAGCGGGCCTTGCAAGAGGCTGGAGGGCGGCCTTGTTTTTTTTCAGCTGTTCCAATTGTCTTCACAGGACTGTTGTGTCCCAAGGAAGAAGAGCATCCCAGCGTCTTGATTCTTGGGGTATTGCTCACCTTGAGGTACTTGATCCCGTTGCTGCAGCAGGAGGTGAAGGACACCAGCCTAAAGGGCAGCTTTGGGGTGATCCAGAAAGAAACCGAGATTTCACCTTCCTTGGATCAACTCATACAGGTATCGGTTCGCTCAAGAGCCTCCCGTGGCGCAGTGGTTAGAAGGCGGTATTGCCGGCTCACTTTGCTCACTGCCAGCAGTTCGATCCTGACCGTCTCAAGGTTGACTCAGCCTTCCATCCTTCCGAGATGGGTAAAATGAGGACCCAGATTGTTGGTGGAGCAAGAGGCTGACTCTGTAAACCGCTTAGAGAGGCCATAGAGCACTGTGCATCAGCATATAAGTCTAAGTGCTATTGCCAATGCCCTTCCTTCATTCTTTCCTTCCATCCATCCATCCATTCTCCATGGTGGCACGGTGGTTAGTATGCAGTATTACAGGCTGATTCTGCCGACTGCCAGGAGTTCGATCCTGACCGGCTCAAGATTGATTCATTCTTCCGAGGTTCATAAAATGAGGACCCAGATTGTTGGGGGCAACAGACTGACTCTGTAAACCACTTAGAGAGGGCTGGAAAGCACTGTGAAGTGGTATATGAGTCTAAGGGCTATTGCTGTCTGTCTGTCTGTCTGTCTGTCTCTGTCTGTCTGTCTGTCTATCTATCTATCTATCTATCTATCTATCTATCCATCCATCCATCCATCCATCCATCCATCCATCCATCCATCCAACTCTATATCTAAGAACTGTGGTGGCATAGTGGTTAAGAATGCAGTATTGCAGGCTAACTCTGCTCGTTGCCAGAAGTTCAATCCTTGACTTAGCCTTCTGTCCTTCCGAGATGGGTCAAATGAGGACCCAGAGGCTGACTCTGTAAACTGCTTAGAGAGGGCTCTAAAGCATTATGAAGTGGTATATAACTCTTAAGTGCTATTGCTATTTTCCTCCCTCCTTTTTTGTTTCATTTCCTTCCTTCCTTCCTTCCTTCCTTCCTTCCTTCCTTCCTTCCTTCCTTCCTTCCTTCCTATTAGAATGCAATATTATAGGCTGATTCTGCCAACTGCCAGGAGTTTGATCCTGACAGGCTCAAGGTTGACTCAGCCCTCTGTCCTCCGAGGTCGGTCAAATGAGGGCCCAGATTGTTGGGGCAACAGACTGACTCTGTAAACCACTTAGAGAGGGCTGGAAAGCACTGTGAAGTGGTATATGAGTCTAAGGGCTATTGCTATCTGTCTGTCTGTCTCTGTCTGTCTGTCTGTCTGTCTATCTATCTATCCATCCATCCATCCATCCATCCATCCATCCATCCATCCATCTCTATATCTAAGAACTGTGGTGGCATAGTGGTTAAGAATGCAGTATTGCAGGCTAACTCTGCTCATTGCCAGAAGTTCAATCCTTGACTCAGCCTTCTGTCCTTCCGAGATGGGTCAAATGAGGACCCAGAGGCTGACTCTGTAAACTGCTTAGAGAGGGCTCTAAAGCATTATGAAGTGGTATATAACTCTTAAGTGCTATTGCTATTTTCCTCCCTCCTTTTTTGTTTCATTTCCTTCCTTCCTTCCTTCCTTCCTTCCTTCCTTCCTTCCTTCCTTCCTTCCTTCCTTCCTTCCTATTAGAATGCAATATTATAGGCTGATTCTGCCAACTGCCAGGAGTTTGATCCTGACAGGCTCAAGGTTGACTCAGCCCTCTGTCCTTCCGAGGTCGGTCAAATGAGGGCCCAGATTGTTGGGGGCAACAGACTGACTCTGTAAACCACTTAGAGAGGGCTGGAAAGCACTGTGAAGTGGTATATGAGTCTAAGGGCTATTGCTATCTGTCTGTCTGTCTCTGTCTGTCTGTCTGTCTGTCTATCTATCCATCCATCCATCCATCCATCCATCCATCCATCCATCCAACTCTATATCTAAGAACTGTGGTGGCATAGTGGTTAAGAATGCAGTATTGCAGGCTAACTCTGCTCATTGCCAGAAGTTCAATCCTTGACTCAGCCTTCTGTCCTTCCGAGATGGGTCAAATGAGGACCCAGATGGTTGAGGGCAAGAGGCTGACACTGTAAAACCGCTTAAAGAGGGCTGCAAAGCACTGTGAAGTGGGATATACAAGTCTTATTGCTATTGCTATTACTTATTCTCTTGCAGTGCTGCTGCAGGTGGGGTTTCTCTCCCCCTCCCCCTCCCCAGATATAGGGAAACGTTTCCAGTGCAGGTCATGGAGGGCTGCTGAAGTGGGAATCTCAACTGTGCTCACTTCCCGTTCCAGGTGTACGAACTGAGCCTCCATTACACACAGCACCGGGACCACAACGTGGTGACCGGATCCCTGGAATTGTTGCAGCAGCTCCTCAGGACGCCTCCCCCCAACCTGCTCTTGGCCCTCACGATGCGTGGGGGGCTTTTGCATGCTGATGCAGCCAAAGACGAGATTGTGAGCCGTAGCCGCAGCGACAGCATTGTGGAACTGATAGGTAAGCTGCGTTTCCTACAGGTTGGAAATGGGGGAGACCGCAAGAAATGCAACTTGCAACTTTTCCCCTGAAGAGTTCCACTGCAGAAAGCAGAACGCTTCAAAAGATTTAAAATGGCTTTGTGGATTTTTTCCGGCGTTGTTTTAGGTACTTCCTTTTAAAGCAATTTTATTACTCTGCATGCTAAAATTTGCATCAAATTGGAACAAATTGAAGGCTGTCTTTATTTCTCTAATTGATGGTATCTTACAAAATTGACTTTTTTTTTTCCTTTTGGATCATTGAGAAAAAGGAATTGATTTGTGCTCGACGAGAGACAAAGCAACTGATTTTCCAAAATAATCAGCTGCCAAAAACAATTCCTTAAGAAAGACTGACATCAAATTCACTGTTGCTGCGTTTCTCAGAGATTGTTATGATTCCTTTTTAATGTTTAGTTTTATCTCTTCCTTGATTTCTTTCTGTAATTTGCAGCTGGAGGGGGGTCTTCCTGCAGCCCTGTTTTTGCCAGAAAACAAAAAGGTGATTATATCTATGAAATCTGTGCCTGGTCTTCTATTTTGCTATCTATTTTCATTACTTTGACTTGGAAAACTTTAGTTGGTTGGTTCTTGGTCCTTCATTCTTTTCTTTTTTTCTCTTTTCATATATTATTGCTGATCTTTAAAAGAATCATAGTTTAAGTTTCATTCTTTGCTTTTTGCTGTTGCTAAAATTATAGAAGGTATCATAATGAAGTCCTACCGATGGGGTTGCAAATAATTGACTTGATGGCACATAAGCAATCAAAATGAATTGATTTGGTTAAATGTCTAAAAGATTAGAATACTTTTAATGCAATACCATTTCAACGAAGTACTTTTTTTCTTTTAAAAAAGGCTGCTTTTAAGTGAACTGTATTTCCTTTGATTTGAATTGTTGCGGCATTTTCCTAATAATGCATTGGTATATTGTGTCTGGGACGTGGTGGCTCAGTGGCTAAGATGCTGAGCTTGTCGATCAGAAAGGTTGGCAGTTCAGCAGTTCAAATCCCGAGCACCATGTAACGGAGTGAGCTCCTGTTCCTTGTCCCATCTTCTACCAACCTAGCAGTTTGAAAGCACGTAAAAAATGGTGAGGAGGGAACTGCATTCCGTGCGCCTTCGAAGGCATTTAGTCATGCCGGCCACATGACCACAGAGATGTCTTCAGACAGTGGTGGCTCTTTGGCTTTGTAACGGAGATGAGCAACGCCCCTAGAGCTGGAAATGACTAGCATGGATGTGCAAGGGGGGGGGGAACTTTTATGTATATTGTGTCAAACTAAATTATAAATAGGGAGAGAGAGAGAGAGAGAGAGAGAGATGGCGATGGAGATAGAAATGGAGATATAGATACAGGTAGTTCTTGACTTACAATCACAATTGAGCCCAACATTGTTGTTGCTAAGTATTGCAGGGCTAACTCTGCCGACTGCCAGCAGTTCAATCCTGACTGGCTCGAGGTTGATTCAGCCTTCCATCCTTCTGAGGTCAGTCAAATGAGGACCCAGATTGTTTGGGGGGTAAGAGGTTGCCTCTATAAACCGCTGAGAGCCGGCCGTAAAGCACTACGAAGCAGTATATGAGTCTAAGTGCTATGGCTAGTGTCCAGTGGTGAGTTGGCTACAGCGAGTTGTCCCTTGGTCAAGTTGGCCATGGCGAATTGACGGTGGAGAGTTGTCCCATTCCGCTTTGCCCTGCTGACCGTCTGCCTCATTGGCGTTCCACGAGACGAGCAGGGACCGTTCCTGATGCAAGTCCTTTTTTAGAGTCAAAAATACCCAAATCTTGTTTGTTTCCCTGAAGTTTCTTTTTGTGTTGCATTGCGCTCGGTTCATTGTATTAACATCGCACACGTGAATGCGCATTCTCTATTTTTCGAAAGGCCTCTTCAAGAATCAGCTATGCTGAAAAGCTGTTTGAAGAACGCTCTGTTTTGTGAGCCAGGTGGTCTCTTGTCTTGAGTTCTGCGTAATTGTGCCGCCTCTTAATTTACAGTATACCCATAGTTTGGTCTTGTGCTTTTAGAACACAGAGAACCGCTTAATTATCCTAAGTCACATGAGGCCTGATCCGAGAAATCCATCGTTTGGACAGCCCGTTTCTCTACGGAATGGCCTACTTGCCCTTTATTTAAAACCATTTAAACCAGTAGTGGGTTCCTACCTTGTTTGCTACCAGTTTGGTGGGTGATCGCGTGTGTGCGCCCCTGACCCGAATGCACGGGTCCAATCAGCTGAGAGGACGAAGAAACGAAAAGCTAGGAGTCACTTGTTGCTTGTTTTATCCTCTCAGCTGATCATCGGATGGGTAGTTATTTTTACTACCGGTTCGGCAAAACTGGGCCGAACCAGGATCATACCACCACTGATTTAAACCATTGCCTATCACCTCCTGCAGAACGAGGTGATGGGGACCTTCCAGATTTTCAGCCCAAATTTTAAAAACAGGGTTAATGATTAGAGCTGGCTGGATAATTTGAGTCCTCCATACCTTCCCAAGAAGAACAATGGGGGCTGGGAAGAGAATCTGATAGATGGCTTTGAGCTCACGGAGGAAATGGCAGGCAAGAAAGTCTTAACTCAAAAAAGAAAGAACAACAACTTTGCAAAAAGACACTCAAATTGTTGCACAGAGCGTATGATAAAGTTGTCAGAATTTTATTTAATTATTTATCTTTAAATCTTGCGTTGATTTGTCAGCCAAAGTACTTTCAGGAGAAGAAAGTCTGGAAGATGATTCCGAAGCCAAATCTGAAACCAGCCAGATGGGCTTTGCAGGTAGGTTGGCTTTCTCAATTCTTGTGAGAATGACTGAAATCTATGCCATTGTCATTTTTCTTGATTCGTGATTTTATTGCCTTCTTAAAAAGAAGAAAAGGGAGTTCCTTGTATTACATAATAAAATCTTCCTTTCTCCTTTTAGGGTCTGTGAAAAGTGAGCTAAACAGTGAATTGACGTCCATGTCGGGCGTCTCGCCTGCAGCCAGCTCGGCCTCTGACCCTCCGGGTTGTGACATCATCACGGAGCAACCCCGTTCTCAGCACGTCTTGCAGTCCGAGTCAGAGATCTCTGCTTGCGATTTGACGGGCGCGACCCCGAAAGCCGATACGGATGACGACATCCTGAGCAGGAGCTCCAGCCAGATCAGTGCCATCCAGTCCGACATGAATGACGGCACCTCGTCGCCCATCAGCGACAGCTCTCAGACCACCACTGAAGGGCCGGACTCAGCTGTGACCCCGTCCGATTTCTCTGAAATGGTAAAAAGTGGTTCCTAAGGGTTGTGTTCTGTTCTAGCTCCCCAAACACGACAAACCCTCTGATGTGAACTCAAAAGATTCCTGTCAGGATTCCGGCAGTTACCCCCAATTAAATCATGAGTCTCGAACCAAACTTCCAAAACTTCAAAAGGATTTATTGGGAGTTAACATGTCTGCCACTGCCTTGGTGTAGCCGACTCTGAGACACATAATTCATTGTCACCCTTGACCCTGGTTTTCCCTCCCCCCCCGGGTGTATCGTAATTCATATTCTCCAATGGGACACATCCATAGCCCAGAGTCATTCAGGCTCTCCAGTTAGAATTTTGTGGGGCAGAAACTTCAGCCGCCTAGTTACTATCTTTGAAAACATTTATGGAATGCACTTTCGGTTTGCAAGCTGCCACACTGCTCCTCCCTCCCTTTCTGTTGGCAACTCTTAAAAGACCATAGAAATATTTTATGAGTTGACAATTCCTTTCTTAAGAATGCCAGCAGTCCCAGCAAAAAGTTTCTTTTGCAGGCTAACAAGTCTGTCCAGCTGGAAGATGAATAGTTGTCTGCCACGCCTATTCATCTCTGCCCACTGCCTTCTATCCCTGAAGCTAGGATGGGGCTTCACTAGCAGTGGTGGCTCTTCTGTTCCAAGGACCGGCCCATAGATTTCCACTGCTCTCCTCTCCTCTGCCTTTTTTGCATCTGCGCATCAGGCACTGGACATTGGCTTGACTGAGAATTTTTTCAGGGGGTGAGGAAGGAAGGGTGACATGCAAAGAACATGGAAGTAACTCTTACATTCCCCTAACTCAGCGTCTATATATAGAAGACAATATATATATAACACAAACTATTCTAAAAATACGAGTTCCAGGTATACTTGTAAGAGAAGAAACAGACATCTTGTGATCTCCAGAACTAAAATTATATTTATTATACTTACTAAGCTTTTCTCAGGCTCTGCTGACATCGTCAGAGTATTAAACTACCATTACAGAGATCTATGCCTTTATATATCATTAATTTAGCCCTTGCACACATAATAGACCCTTCCAACCACCTCCCACCTGTAATTAACTTTGACAATACTCTGACAATGTCAGCAGAGGCTGAAGAAAGTTTAGGAAGTATAATAAATATAATTTTTGTTCCGGAGATCACAAGATGTTTCTTCTCTGACACATGCACACACACACACACACAGAATGTTGATAAAGCTCATTTTAAAATTTATGTTTCCATCTAATACCAAGGGTTTCCAAACTTAGCAGCGTTAAGACCTGTGGACTTCAACTTCCAGAATTTTTGAGCCAACCAGGCACCCTGCAAGTTGAAGTACTTAAAAGTTATGAGGTTTTTGGGGGGGGGTGGGGGACCTGATCTGAACCGCTTTGAAAGTTTATTCTACTGCTACACCATAGAGAATATTGTGAGAATAATATGAGAATACTTAGTGCCCCTGTGTCTGGTTTGCCAATTGCACAGTGGCAGACAGGACAGCACTCCAGAGGGTTAACATCATTGCCCAGAGGATCATGGGTTGCCCTCTCCCCTCTTTGGAAGAGCTTCATAGCTCCTGCTGCCTCAAGAAAGTTCAAAACATTCTCAAAGATCCATCTCATCCTGGGCACCCTTTTTTTTTTGAACTATTACCACCTGGCAAAAGGTACAGGACAATAATAAAAACAAGCTGAAAAACAGCTTCTATCCCAGGGCAGTAGCTGTGTTGAATTCTACTGTATAGTGCAATATTAATGCAACAGCAGGGGTTTTCACATTCAGTGTATAGAATGTGAAGGATGCGTGTTTGTGTTTATTTTCATAGTCATAATGTATACTGAAGACGATATCTAATTTCATTGTATGAGGTGCAATGATAATAAAGTAAACTAAATTCCATGCATACAATTTAGATTCTAGAAGGCGGGGAGAACCAATACTCTGGAATGCAAATTGGACAGCTGCAGGAGGAGGAAGACGAAACAACAAACATTCTACACAACGAGGCGATGGATCCGTTCCGAAATTCGTGCCTCGGTACGTTGACGCTTTGTGGAAGCAAATGCAGATAATCCTCAATTTATGGCCTCCCCCAACCGAGCCCCAGATTTCTGTTGTTCAGTGAGACATTTCTTAAGTGGGTTTCGTCCCTGTGCTGACCCAGGGCATGGCAAAAAAGCAACAAAGCCACCAAAGTAGGTCCCTTTTATTCCTCCAACTTGGCCTCCAATGTCCAATTATCATCGGCTGGAGAAAAAAAATTCTCCCAAGAACAGTTTTTAAAGGGAAGAAATTTAGTCCAAACCAAAAGCACATATAAATTATAAATAAAAACCAGCACAAACCATAGTGCAGCAATTAGCGAGACATGGCGGGATAAGGAATGGCAGAACTCAAAAGATAACAAAACACATATAGTTGGGAGGACACCAGAACCCAGATAGGAGTTGACAAACAAAGATAATGCACGCTTTGCTTCCAGCAAGGTTCTGTGCGCAAACACCCTCTTTATCCTGTTTTCCCAGCTCCAGCCAATGAAGGGAATCAGGGCCTTTTTCTCCCCCGTAACCCATGTTGCTCCCTTATCCATTCATCCCTGCGTGCCCTAGGATGCAGAGGGGGTGGGCCTGGGCCTTCCTCTGACTGCTAGCTGGACTGTGCCCTTCCCCAGTTTCCTCCACCGCCACCGGAGCCACACTCCCACTCCCTGTCAGTTGTTTGACCTCAGAATCTGATTCCAACAGGGGCATGACAGTCCCATTTTAACGACCTCTCTTGCCACAGTTGTTAATTGAATTCCTGCGGTTGATAAGTTAGTAGCTCGGTTGTTTCATCCATAATCGCGTAGTTTTGATGGCCAGGTTGTCTTCATCATCATCATCATCATTATCTCTTTTATTCATTAAACATGAAACTGAGTCAACTGAACATTTAAAAATGTATCACAAATACCAGTAACTGCAGAGGTGGTATTCAGCCGGTTCGGACCGGTTCTGGAGAATCTGTAGTGGAAATTTTGAGTAGTTTAGAGAACCGGCCAATACCACCTCTGACTGGCTCTGCCCCATCTATTCTCTGCCTCCCAAGTCCCAGCTGATTGGCTGGGTCTCCTTTGGTTGCCCTGCACAGGAGAATGGAGCTGGAAAGCAGGTTAGTGGGGTGGGGAGGGAAGGGGATTTTGCAGTAACTTTTCCCCAGGAGTTGGGTGGGGATTTTGCAGTATCCTTCCCCTGCCACGCCCACCAAGCCATGCCCACCAAACCATGCCACACCCACAGAACCAGTAGTAAATGTTTTTGAATCCCACCACTGAGTGACTGGTGCTAATGGTTAATATGGATTGCTGTCGGTATCCTAGGTATCAACCAAGTATCTTCTTAAAATGTACGATGTTCCGAGTAGTGCAGTTTTTTGGGGGTCCCGCCAGTGTGATTGCAGGAAGCTGCAATTTCTTGATGCGTTTTGTAAAATTCTTGGACATGGTACCAAGGGCCCTGACTGCAGTGGGTGTATCCCTGTCACAGGTTTCATCCATCATCGCATAGTTTCGAAGGCCTGAGTCACGATATTTCATGATTTTTTCCCCAGTTCTTTTTCTGCGACTCTGGCGTCTCCTGGTACAGCGATATCAATGAATTGTACACTTTGGTTGTTGATGACTGTGATATCTGGTGTGTTGTGTTCCAAATGATGATCCATCTGTATTTGAAAGTCCCATAAGATCTTCACCTTCTCATTTTCAACAGCTATTTCCACTTCATGTTCCCATGATATTTTCTTCTTCTTCTCCTTCTTCCTTCTTCCTTCTCTTTTCTTCCTTCTTTCTTCTTCCTTCCTCCTCCTCCTTCTTCCTTCCTTCTTTTTCTTCTCCTTCTTTTTCTCCTTTTTCTTCCTTCTTCCTCCTTCCTCCTCCCTCCTTCTTCCTTTATTCTCCCTTCTCTTTCTCTTTCTTTCTTTCTTTCTTTCTTTCTTTCTTTCTTTCTTCCTTCTTCCTTCTTCCTTCCTTTCTTCCTCCTCATCATCATCATCATTATTGTTATTGTTGTTATTTTAAAGAGCTTCAGCGATCCCATTTACCGAAAAGTGTGAGCCACAGGAGGGAGCCTTCCAACAGCAGCATGGAGAAGTTTGGGCCTAAGGAAGAAACTGAACTGGCTGACAATGGAAGTAAGGTCAGTCTGATGGGGGAAAGAGGAGGGCCTGGGGTTGCTGCTGTGCCCCCCCCCCCAAGTTGGCCAGAAGGGAGACCCTCTTATGGGGAGCAGAGAGGCTCTAACTGGCAACTCCAAAATGTTCAGGGTTTGGGAGACCAAACAATCTCACCTAAGTATCTTCTCTGGCAGGGGTTACAGTAATTACAGTAACTAGTCCTCAACTTACAACCGCAATCAACTCCCTCCCGTAACATTTATGTTGTTAAGCAAGACAGTTGTGTTTTGCCCCATTTTATGACTTTCCTTGCTACAGTTGCTAAGGGAATCACTGCAGTTGTTAAGTCAGTTGGGAACTGCAATCGCTTGTCAAGCCCCTTCAATTTTGACCGTGGTTCGGTGAGCACATAAATCCGCTGAGCTGCAAAATGCAGAAATAAAGGACAGACATTGCCGGAACTACCGGTTCGCCCGAATCGGCAGAATCCCAGTCCTGGACTGCTGTATTTTAATCTCTCCAATAAAATTGTAATTGGGATTTTTATTTTTATTTTCCTAACAACAGCTTTCCAGAATGAAAGGTGATATCGGGGGCTACAAGGATGGAAGTGCTGCGCCGTTAGTCCACTGTGTTCGCCTCCTGTCGGCCTCTTTTCTGCTCACGGGAGAGAAAGGGGGTGAGTCGAGCCCCATGGAGTCCCTGCAGAGAAAGAACGAACCCGTCAACACCTTTACACCCAGGACAATTAAGCATTTAAAAGGAATAAAAGATTTTGAAAATAGGCCGATGCTAAATTAGGACACTTTGGCTTAGAGCAGTGATCCCAACCTTCTGTGATGACCCGGGACGTGACACAAAAATAAGAAAGTCACAAAAGTAGAATAAATTCCCTTTAATGCCTCCAACTTGGCCCCCAATGTCCAGTTATCCTTGGCTGGAGATCAGACTCTTCTAAAAACAGTCTATGAAGGGCAGAAATGCAGTCCGAACCCAAAGTAAAGATAATTAGAAATTAAAAAAACCAACACAAACCACACTGCAGTAAATAACACAGCAAGCCAGGATGATAAATTGCAGACTTTCAAAGGATAACGCAGCACCCACAGTTGGGAGGATGCCAAACCCAGATAAGCCTCAATAAAGATAATGCACGCTTTGCTTCCAGCAAAGAGCTGTGTGCAAACACCCCATTTATATCCTGTTCTCCCAGCTGCAACTAATGAAAGGGATCAGGGGCTTTTTTTCCTCTCATAAGCCATGTTGCTCTCTTCTCCATTCCTCCCTGCATGCCTTAGGATGAAGAGGGGATGGCCCTGAGTCTTCCTCTGAATGCCCAGCCGGACTGTGCCCTTCCCCCATTTCCTCCACAGCCACCGGAACCACACTCCCACTCCCTGTCAGCTGCTCAATCTCCCCCTCAGAATCAGACTCCAACAAGGACATGACACCTTCCTTGGGGGGGAGCAGACAGACAGGGAATGGTTCTATGTGAACAGCAGGCACAAGCATGAGTGTGCAGCCACTGCTCACACAAATGAGCACAAGCACCCACCACAGATGCAAGTGGAGGGGAGCATGCAGGCGAGCTCGCCCGCTGCTTGCACGGCCTAGTTCCAAACAGGCCAAGGCCTGATAATGGGCCACTGTAAGCCCAGAAGGTTGGGGATCCCTGGCTTAAAGTACATCTGTGTAAGGCAGGGGTATCAAACTCAAGACCTGCGGCCCGGATCCAGCCCACGGGGTGCTTAGATCTGGCCCGAAGGGCTGCCCTGGAAACAGCAAAGTTTCTTCTGCCAGTGAAAATGGAGCTTGGGGAGGCTGCACGTGGCCCACTTGGGCTCCGTTTTCAGCCACTTAGGCTCCACGGCCTCCCCGAGCTTGGTTTTTGCTGACAGAGGACGTTGTGGCTGAAAACAGCCTTGATGAGTGACATTGAACTCGCCATTGAGGTCCCTTTGTTGGAAATCACATAATCCTGGGACGCTGCAACTGTCATAAATATGAGTCAGTTGTCCAGCATCAATGGAAATCCTTGTGACCTCAGGGACGCTGCAACAGCTGTCCGTGTGGAAAAATGTTCCCGAATCACTTTTTTCTATGCCGTTGTGACTTTGAACAGTTGCTAAGTGGGCTGTTGTAAGTCGAGGACTACCTGTTGTCAGGTTTCCAACAATCGCCCCTAATTAAATCATGATTCTTGAGCCAAACTTCAAAAAACTTCAAAGAGGCGACATACTGGCACTGGCCTGTATGAAGCCAACTCTGGCATAACGTCATTTACAGCCCCCTGTGACCCTCTTTCCCCCCTCCCCTCTGAGTGTGTCATAAATCAGATTCTCCAACTGAGCACCTTCTTGGGCTGGGTGTCATCAATCACGTTCTCCAATTAAATATATTTGTGTGCAAAAGCTCTGGTATTTTAGTTACAATTTTTTAAAGATAAGAGTTGGAATGTACTTTTGATTTCAACTGCTCTTCCAGATTCCCCCCCCCCTTTTTTATTGCAACTACTAAAACAGGCACAGGGATGTTTTATGAGTTGACACCTGTATTGACCCAGCCACCTGAATTATCTGTTCCCTTCTTCTAGCTCTGGTGCCAGATAAAGACGTCAGGGTCAGCGTGAAAGCCTTGGCCATCAGCTGCGTGGGGGCAGCTGTGGCCCTGCACCCGGAAGCTTTCTTCAGCAAACTCTACAAAATGCCCACTGAAAGTAACAAAGAAGAAAGAGGTAGGTGTGTTCGGTGGATTCCTTTAAAAAAAAAACCAAAACTTTATTTTTACCTTGGTTTAAAACAGGGGTGTTCTCACCCAGCTCCCCAAACACAACAAAACCTCTGAAGTTAACTCAAAGATTCCTTTATTAGGAGCGCCGGCAGCCGCGGCAAAATATTTCTCGCTCACAGGCTAACAAGTCCATCTGGCAGGGGAGATGAATAGTTGTCTGCCACATCTACTTGTCTCCACGCCCTGCCTTTTATCCCCAGAGCTAGGGTGGGGCTTTGCTAGCAGTAGTGGCTTTTCCATCCCGAGGACTGGCTCCTAGATTTCCATTGCTCTCCTCTCCTCTGCCTTCTGTGCATCAAGCACTAGACCCAGCTGTTCCTCCTCTTCCTCATCAGCCACCTCCAGACATGGGGGCTGTTGACTCTTCATCTGAGGGCTGATGGACGTCCCAGGCTCTGTCTCTGTCTCTGACAGCTCCATTGCCTCTTCCCCCTCGGAGCTCTCAGGTTGCCTTGATGCTGATCCTGACTACTCCCATGCCGCCTCCTCTGATTTGGCTGTTGGAGTGGCTGATGGTCAACAGGCCACAACAGCTCTGTGGGTGCAGGTTCTGTAGTAGGAGTGGCAGAGTCAAAAGGGGGTTAGGACTAGATGACCTACAAGGTCCCTTCCAACTCTGTTAATCTGTAATGGAGAGAATAGAATAAAAATAATAATAACAGACTGTGACAACCAAGATCCATAGAAGATCTTATTGCAAGATATTTGCAAATACCGGACCCCAACTCCCAATAGCAGATTAGGAGAAGAAGACACCCCCTTAGAGTACTTACAGCCTTATATAGGATATCACATTTAAAAGATTATATAATACTTCCTGTTTTTCACACATAGGAGTTACAGGGACTTTCACAAGAAAGAAATGGGTAATCCTGGGTGTTTTTCCATAACTCCTCCCAGACTCCTTCCATGGAAATCCCCTAGCTCTCATCTTCATCTTCATCATCATCATCATCATCATCAGATTTCCTGTTTTTCATTTAAAAGTTTACACAATAGATCATTAATCAACTTCCTCTAATGTCAGGGCGACCTAGTATGAATTCTCAAATCAAGCCAAGGACACAATATTTTGTAACTTTGCAGAACTTTAGCAAAATAACAAGTTATATAAATGTTCTGATATCTAAAAGGCCAGATTAAGAACAAATATGGAGTCTCTTTGGTTTATACATTCTTAGGTGTAACATGCAAATTTTCACATATAACAGTAATCTATTCCAAGTAAAGCTGCTTTTTTTGCCATTGACCGATGGTCCAGAGTGTCTTGTACTCTGAAAAATACGTTACATCCATGTGCAGATTTTTTTCTTCGTTGATGCCCGATTTATTTTTTTCTAGAAGAGCAGTCCGTGAAAGACATTGTGAATTATATCGACCATGGAGACCCCCAGATCAGAGGGACAACGGCAATTTTATGCGGGACTATTATTTACTCCATCCTCGTCCAGTCTTGCTTCAGTGTGGAGAGTTGGCTGGAAAATATAAAAGCCTCAACAGGTAACGTGGGTTGGAGGCCTGGATTTTGCACCTGAAAGTGTTCAGATCAGAGGTCGGCAACCTTAAACACTCATAGAACAACAAAGGTCCTAATCCCGTGATGGTGAACCTATGGCATGCGTGCTGGAAGTGGCACGCAGAGCCGCTTCTGCCAACACGCGAGAGGTCACCCAGAAGAGCCCCACTGCGCATGCATGCCCGCTGCCCACCCGCCCCCTGATTGTTGGGTATCTGGTGCGCATGCGCAGGGGATGGGGGTGCGTGGGAGACGTGCACATGTGCGCAGAGACACAGGCGCATGGGGGGTTCTTGCTTGCATGGGTAGAGATGTGCGGCATGTGGGGTGCCCCATGCTAAGGCGAAAGCGCACGATTGCCTTCTGGGTGCTGGCACACGAGAATTTTTGGCACGGGAGCTCAAAAAGGTTAGCCACCACTGTCCTAACTGGAAACCCCCCATTCAATTCTGGAGCCAACCAGAAGTCCAGTCTCCCCACCATAGAGTCTCCACCTAATGCAGCATCCTTTTACCTTTTGCCAACCTGGAACCACAGCAGAGGGATGAAAGAGCCATATGCAGCTCCAGAGCTACGGGTTGCTGACTCCTGGTTCAGATGAAGGGTGGCATGACCTCTGCTCTTCTTTCTCTTCAGATACGCTGGTGGAGTGTGTCTCCTTGCTCCAAAAGAGCCTGAAAGACGAGTCTTCGGTCACATGCAAACTGGCTTGCATAGCTGTGAGGGTAAGCAAATAACCTTTAAAACGTCTCACATGGTGGTTATTTCAAGTGGGTGTCAGGGGGTCTTGTGAGGGTCTGTGACAATTCACCACAGGCAACGTGCCACGCCAACTCGCTAAGGGGAACTCACTGCATGACAATTTGGTGTGGGAGCAGAGTTACACTAATACCAAAGAAATAGAATCATTAAAGAAAGCATGCCAAAGGAGTGGCAGAATGAAAGGTGAATGGCAAAAATTAAACTAATTTTTAAATTTATTTTAAATAATCAATAGATTTGTTAATGCGTTGTCCTGTGGCCAGTTGGCCTTGGCGAGTTGTCCTGCAGCAAGTTGGCTGTGGTGATTTGGCCACAGCAAGTCAGCCATGGGGAGTTGACCATGGTGAGTAGACTACGGCAAGTTGGCTGTGGCTAGTTGCCCATGGAGAGTTGGCCATGGGGAGTTAATCATGGCAAGTAGACAATGGGAAGTTGGTTGTGGCGACTATACCATGGTGAGTAGACCATGGCAAGTTGACCATGGTGAGTTGGCCATGGCTAGTTGACCATGAAGAGTTGACCATGGTGAGTAGACCAGGGTGAGTAGACCATGGAGAGTTGATCATGGAGAGTTGGCCACAGCATGTTTACCATGGTGAGTAGATCTTGGTGGGTTGACTATGGCAAGTTGTCCATGGCAAGTTGATCATGGTGAGTAGACGATGACAAGTAGACCATGGTGAGTAGATCATTGCAAGTTGGCTGGAGTGGATTGGCTGTGGCAAATTGTCCCATTCCGGTCTTATGATGACTAGGAACTTTCAGAGAAACCCTGGATCTTCCCCCTCTATAAAGGAACCATTTAAAATAGGTTTTTAAAATTTGAATTAAAGATAAAGATTCCCCACTTCCACCTGGGGGAATCTGCTCTTGCCTCTCTGCTCCCCCTCTTTATATGTGAACATTCTGAGTGATCTATCTAAGGAAAAAAATCACTTGGTTGTCTCTGTCATAGGTTGACCTATTAAGTTCATTCAAATTGCTCCTCACATTTGCACTTTAAATTTGGAAGCCAGGACCTCAATCTACTTCAGCAAGGGAAGCTCTAATCAACAGAATAACAGAGTTGGAAGGGACCTTGGAGGTCTTCTACTCCAGGGGTCCCCAACCCGCCAGACTGTGGCCCACTTCTATCGTACCACTCACAAGGAACTGTCCCCTCTCTTCTCCCGCTGGGCCACCAAGCCAGAAAGATTTGGGGACTGCTGTTCTAGTACCAATTTCCTCCTCAGACAGGATGTTCCATCGTTTGACCTTGTCGCAGTGTTGAATTCAGTAATACATGGTCACTCCCTTCCAAGGTTCCTGTTCTGACCTAGACCTTCCCAAGATCACGAAGCTGACTCCTTGTCCCGATAAAACCCCTTTTATTGAGGTTAAAGGGAATTCCTCTCCAGCAAAGTCACAGCAAACAGTCGTTCATAAGATTTCACAACTACAGACCTTTATCAGGCTTGGAGAGTTGCCAGGCCGATAACTTCCAAACGCCACGCTGTAGTAGCAATTACTTGGCAAGAAGTCAGGAACAGATCTTCACCCTAATGAATTGAACTAATTGTCTCCTGCCATTCACTGTCCACCTGTGCCCTTACTCCCGAGTTGACCCTTGTTCCTTAACTGTTCCTTTCTCCTGGCAGCTCTGTGCATGTGCACACTGGGAACAGGCTCCAGCTGTTCTTCTTCCCCACTGATCTCCGACTCGAAGGCAGCTGATAACTGTCAGGTGGCCCTGGCCCTATCTCTGCCTCTGATGCAGAGCCCTCGTCAGAGCGTTCCCCCGACTCCAGGACTGGCCCAGGTTCCTCTCCAACCTCCTCACTGTCTGAGTCTGCCACCAGCTCTGCTGGCCGCTGGCTAGCCACAACCGTTCCTGCCACTTCAAGGCCTTGAGTCATCTCATCCCTTAAGCCAGAATGAAGTCCAGTAGGGCTGACCCTCTGGTTCCCTTCTCTGCTTTTTGGGAGGCCAAAGTTGTCAGCTAGGTTTGTCAGGAATCTGTTTGACCTTCCACTAGGCACAGAGTTTGAGATCGGGGTAGTTAAAATCTGCCCATTACTATGCTGTGCTTCCTACATGCCTTGGGTAATTGACTAACATTTGTTTCTTCTGTTTCGTCGGCCTGTGGTAACACCTATGGCAATGTCATTCTTTGTTTCCTTTTATAGTGACCCCAATGTGTTCAGGATCAAGTCGATTAAACCCTGATTTACTGTATTGCTGAAAGGAATTAAACCTTTCTCTTTTCAGCACTGCATCATGAGCTTGTGCGGGAGCAACCATAGTTCCTTGGGGTTGCAATTACTGGTTGACCTCCTTCTCTTGAGAAACAGCTCCTACTGGCTGGTTAGGACGGAGCTTCTGGAAACAGTGGCTGAAATAGATTTTCGGTAAGCAGCCATACGTTACTTCCCCACCCCTGACAAATTATATTCTCTTTAACATCTGATGTTATGCTTAGAGTGATGCGATGGCCTAGAGGTGGAGCTCTCACCTAAACAATCAGGAGGCTGTGAGTTTGATCCTAGGAAGAGGCAGGTATTTCTCTCTCTGAGCACAATGAGAATATATCTGCCGAACAAAACTCCGCATTGGCAACAGGAAAGGCATCTGGCTATTAAAACACTCGACTAGCTCCATTCAGTTGTCTAGACTCCACCTCACAAGATGATGATCTAACGTTATGCGTAATCATAACAGTGCCTTTATCTCCTTTTGCTGCTAAGGCTAATCCAATTTTTGGAAGAAAGGGACAGCAACCTGCATAGAGGGGATCATCATTACATGGGGGTGAGTAACTTACCCGGTTCGGGCTGAACCAATGTGGGTAGGGTTTGCATGTCTCGTTTCATGGTTTCTCAGAATGACAGAAAATAGCTATTAATGCATCCAAAGGGAGATTCTCGTCCAGCTTGTTCTCCTTCGTGTAAAGTTTATCTGAGAGTCAGTGTGATGGAATGTAGTCTGGATTCCCAGGAGGGAGGGGCTGCACTCCGGAGGAGCAAGAGGCAACTCAGTTCAGATTGTGTGTGTGTGATGACCCAGGGTGGGATACAAAATAAACACAGTCACAAAAACAGGTGAAGCCCCTTTTATTCCTTCACTTTGCTTCAAAGCTCCACCTTTCCTTGACTGGAGACAAAAAACTCCCCCACAAGCAGTTACGGAAAGGAGGAAATGCCGTTTAAACTAAAAAATGCCTATCAATTATAAAGAGTAAAAACAACACAAACCACACTGAAGCAATTAAGGGAACCAGGCAAGATAAGGGCTTGAAGATGCCCTCAGGTATCAGAACACCCACTGGGAAGGATGCCAAACTCAGAGAGGAATGACAGACTAGAGATATTTCCATGCTTTGTTTCCAGCACTGGCCCATACGCATGTCCGTCCTTTTAACCAGTTCTCACAGCTGCAGCCCATGAAGAAGATCAAGGCCCTTTCCTCCCCATAGACCATGCCATTCACGTCTCTCCCTTATCCTCTCCTCCCTGCGTGCCCTAGGATGGAGAAGGGATGGGCCTGGGTCTTCCTCTGACTGCCCAGCCGGCCTCTGTCCTTCCCTAGCTTCCTCCACAACCTCCGGAGCCACACTTCCACTCCCTGTTGGCTGTTCCTTCTCTCCCTCAGAGTCAGTCTCCCCCAGGGGCATGACAGTGCGTGAGAGAAAGAGGGTGAAGTCAGATACTCCCTAATTGTTCCCAGAACACAGGTAGTCATCGACTGAACAACCACAATTGAGCCCAACATTTCTGTTGTTCAGTGAGACATCTGTTAAAGTGAGCTTTGCCCCATTTTATGACCTTTCTTGCCACAGTTGTTAAGAGAATCCCTGCAGTGGATAAGTTAGTAAACCGGTTGTTAAGTGAATCTGGCTTCTCCCTTAGCTTTGCTCATCAGAAGGTTGCAAAAGGGGATCACTGCAACAGTCATAAGTATGAACCAGTTGCCAAGCGTCTGAATGTTGTTCACATGACCACGGGGAGGCTGCGTGAAAAGCAATCATAAGTCACTCTTTGTGATGACCCAGGGTGGGATACAAAATAAACACAGTCACAAAAAACAAGTGAAGCCCCTTTTATTCCTTCACTTTGCTTCCAAGCTCCAAATATCCTTGACTGGAGACAAAAAACTCCCATGAGCAGTTACCAGAAGAAGGAAATGCCATTTAAACTATAAAGAGTAAAAAAACAACACAAACCAGGCAAGATAAGAGCTGGAGAATGTCCACAGAAAACAGAACACACACTGAGAAGGATGCCAAACTCAGAGAGGAAGCATAAATTAGAGATAATTCCATGCTTTGTTTCCAGCACTCGCCCGTACGCATGTCCGTCCTCTTATTCAGTTGTCACAGCTGCAGCCCATGAAGAGGATCAAGGCCCTCTCCTCCCGATTAGACCATGTCTCTCCCTTATCCTCTCCTCCCTGCATGCCCTAGGATGGAGAGGAGATGGGCCTGGGTCCTCTTCTACTGCCTAGCCGGCCTCTGCCCTTCCACAACCTCCGGAGCCACACTTCCACTCCCTGTTGGCTGTTCCTCCTCTCCCTCAGTCTCCACCAGGGACATGACACTTTTTCAGGGCCACTGTGACTTTGAAAGGTAACTGAGCGAACCGTTGTAAGTCAAGGACTGCCTGTGTACATTTAATGTTTTAAATAGTCTGCTTTACCTTGGCAAGATTTCTGCCTGTGGGTGAGGAAGAACAAAGACAACTGCTTAGAAGAATCTCAGAATGTCCTTCTTGGGTTTTAGCCTCCTTTTAAGACGGAACCCAACAATGGATGTCTGTCTTACTTAGGTAAATATAAAGGTTCCCCTCGCACATCCATGCTAGTTGTTCCCGGCTCTAGGGGGTGATGCTTGTCTCCGTCACAAAGCCAAAGAGCCAGTGCTGTACAAAGATGTCTCCGTGGTCATGTGGCCACCAGGACTAAATCCCAAAAGTGCACGGAATGCTGTTCCCTTCCCACCATAGGGGTTCCTATTTTTCTACTTGCATTTTTTACATACTTTCGAACTGCTAGGTTGGCAGAAGCTGGGACAAGGAGCAGGAGCTCACTCCATCACGCGGCGCTGGGGATTCGAACCACCAACCTTTCTGATCAACAAGCTCAGCATCTTAGCCACTGAGTCACCAGTGTCCTTCACTCTGTCTTACTTAACATGTCGTTATTTTGAATATTATAGGTGTGGTCTATAAGCCCCTTAAAAATAGTTTTTTTCCCCCTCCCACAGCTGTTAAAACTGCAGGATCGGGTTCTGAAGGAAGTGGTCATTTCTCTCCTGGGCGACGAAGACCCCAGAGTCAGGCGTGTGGCCGCGGCTGCTTTAGTAAGGTATTCGTTCAGCGAGCCTTAAATTTTTCTGCTGTTGTGCTATTTCAACCGGGCTTATATTTTGCGCAGAAAAGTAGCATATACCCATGATGGCGAACCTATGGCACGCGTGCTAGAAGTGGCACACAGAGCCATCTCTACCGGCACGCAAGCCATCACCCCAGATCAGGTCCACTGCGCATGTGCGTCCGCCTCCCACCAGCCAGCTGATTGTCGGGTATCTGCTGCGCATGCACAAGGGGTGGGGGGTGTGCGGGAGGTACGCATGCTTGCACAGAGGTGGGTGCATTCAGGGGGGTCATGCGTGCATATGCAGGGGCGGGGCTGTCATGTGCACATGCATAGAGGCACGGGGGGTCTCGTGCTTTGCATTATGGTTGCAGGCACACGTGCGCACACTTTCAGCACGCGACGATGAAAAGGTTAGCCGTCACTGGCATATACTGTCAACCTGACGCATAATTGGAATTACGCTTTGGGAATAATAATTGTCAACAGGCAGGGGTTAAATACAGAATACGTATCATGGAAAGCTGGCAGGTGTGTTCCAAAACACATTTATCTCAGAGCTCCCAAAAGTAGAAAATGTCAACTCATAAAACATTTTGTATACACGTTTTATAGTTGACAGCAGAAAGAAGGGCGGAGTTTCAAAGAGCAGGCGGCAGTGTGGAACTGAAAGTACATTCCATTCATATTTTCTTCAAATACTGATTAGATGGCTGAAGCTTCTGACGTGCAAATCTAATTGGAGAGCATGATTGATGACTCTTGGCTATGGACGTGTTTTGTTGGATGATACACCCAGAGGGGTTGTGCGGGGGAAGCAGGATTAAGGGTGACAGTGAATTACTTATCTCAGAGTTGGCTACACCCAAGTAAATGCTGGACGTAGAATGTTACCTTCAAATAAATCTTTTATAGTTTTGGGAGTGTGGCTTGAGGCTCATGATTTAATTGGAGTAAATGCCGGAATCCTGACAGAAAGTTTATATTCTCATCTGCGGAAAGATTTGGGGTGTTTCGGTGGCAAAAGCGGAATATTGAATGGGAAGAATGAAAGTGGTTGCTTATCACCGTAAAGAAAGGGAAATTAAATGCCTTATAGGTAGCTCTCAACTTAATGACCACAGTTGAGCCCAACGTTTATGTTGGTTAGTGAGTTTTGCCCCATTTTATAACTTTTCTTGCCACGGTTGTTAATTAAATCACTGGCTGCCCGGTATCAGGATTCCTAGTAACATACCCAAGGAAAACAAAACTCCGAGGCAGGCAAATTCCTCAAAGAACAGATTTATTGGATATGTCATATTGGCACAAGCTGGTGAAAACCAACTCTGGCTATTCCTGCGATTTTCGCCTGATTAAAAATGAACGTTTGTCAAAACAATCAGTCACGTGGTCCAATCAGGATGCTGTCCAGTTGCTAGGGGACTCCAGCCCCCTCCTTCTGTGCACTTGCAGGAATGTCCTTGGTTCCCACGAGAAAGTATCTTGTTTTGGCTACAACACCCCAGCTATCTCTATTTCCCTCTCCCTCTTCCCTGGTGTGTCGGCTCTGAAGACTCAAAATGGCCACAGTCAGGCCAGCTTCAGGGTTGACACTCTGTGGCGATCAGCCCGCAGCCCACAGATTTATGTAGATGTTGAATGGGGAGAGCCCCTAACCTGGCGGCACCCTCCGAAGTAGGAGTCAAGGAAGGGATTCTCCCTCTCGGTCAACCCCAACTGGTCTCGGCCCCTGAAGAAGGAAGAGAACCAGCACAATACAGTGCCAGCCACTTCCAGTCCCCTTAGAACTGATCCAGAAGGATGCCATGGTTGGTGATACCGAAGGTCACCGAGTGGTCAAGCAGTCCCAGGACACTTGCCCAACCCCATTCCACTCCTGCTAGAGATCATCCAGAAGGATGACCAGTGCCATCTCCAACGTCTCACGTCCAGGCCTGAAGCCGGACTGGAAGGAGATTGTTGTGGTTTGTCAGCTGCCGGCCCCTCCGGCAGCTGGATCAGAGGAGGAGGAGGCATGGGTATAGTCAGGGCCAGCATCAAGGCAACCTGGGAGCTCTGAGGGGGAAGAGGGAATGAAGCTGGCAGAGAGAGAGAGAGATGGAGGCAGAGCCTGGGATGTCCATCAGCCCTCAGATAGGGAGTCAACACCCCCAGGTCTGGAGGTGGCTGATGAAGAAGAGGAGGAGCAGCTGGGTCCAGTGCCTCATGCGCAGAAGGGAGAGGAGAGGAGAGCAGTGGAAATCTATGAGCTGGTACTTGGGACAGAAGAGCCACCGCTTCTAGTGAAGCCCTACCCTAGTTCTGGGGATAAAAGGCAGGGGGTGGAGATGAATAGATGTGGCAGACAACTATTCATCTCCCTGCTGAACGGACATGTTTGCCTGCAGTGAGAGAGAAACTTTTTGCCGGGGCTGTGGCGCTCCTAATAACAGAATCATTGATTGATTACAGAGGTTTTATCGTGATTGGGGAGCTGGGTCAGAACAGAAATAATCTGCTTCATTCAGGGTTTGTGTGTGTGAGACCTGTGTGTGCCCACCTCTGTGTGATCATTTCTCCACCACTTTTCCACGAAAAGGATGCTTGGACACCGGATGGAACTTGCCCAGGGTGCTCCTGATTTTCTTTTCTTTTTTTTTCTTTTCTTTTTCCCTCTTAATGAAAAAGGCCCTTCTCGTTTTGTCTCCCTTGTTCCTCACAGGCTGGTTCCAAAGCTGTACTCCAGTTGCGACGCAGGGCAGGCCGATCCGGTCGTAGCTCTGGCCAAGGAGCAAAGCAGCATCTACCTGAAGCTCCTGATGCACGAAACCCCGCCCACTTCCCAGTTTGCAGTGAGCACCATCACCAGGTAGAGCTGCATTTAGCAGGGAATAATAAAAAAATGCCTAGGACAGTGGTGGCTAACCTTTTTGGGCTCTTGTGCCAAAAATTGTGTGCAAATGCCTAGGACAGTGGTGGCTAACCTTGGGCTTTTGTGCCAAAAATTGTGTGCAGCATTACAGCACGCCAAGACTCACGCCAGCACCAGAAGGGGCGCGCGCCCCCACCAACCCTCCCCCACGGCCCTTTATTCCATATAGTACTGTAGCCATTAGTTGATTTTTGTTAGTTTGAGGTTTTTTGTTCTCCCAAAGACTTGAGGCTTTTTAGGTTTTTGCAGGCTGAACTAGTTCGCTTTGTCACCGTATTTTTGAAAAACAGGAAGTGACAAAACGGGCTAGTTTTTGGCCTGCAGCCTGCAGAAGCCTTCCTCAAGCCTTTGGGATGTCAAAAAAGCCTCAAACCAGCTCAAAATCAGCACAGGCATGCATAGCCCACTGAGGTGGTAAGTTTGCCTGCAGCTCGCGTGCCGGCACCAATGGCTCTGAGTGCCACCTGTGGCACGCGTACCACAGGTTTGCCATCACGGGCCTAGGAGCATTTGAAATGTGGATTTACAGGTGGCTGTTAAGTAGGAGCTGGGTGGATGAAATCAGAAAGCAGGAGGGGATAAGCCACCTGGGGAAGCCATCGAAACCATAAAAAAAAGCAAAAGTTAGAATATTTCAGGCATGCGATGCGACACCCGGAAAAATACGGCCTACTTCACTTCATCCTCCGCTCTTGGAGTAGAATAAAGCCTCCAGTAGAAGGGACACGTAACCCTCAGTTAACTATTCAAGTTTGGTACAAAAAGTTCAATGAGATGCGTTGGTGTTTTTCTAGAACGTACAGAGGATACAATCTGATGCCAAGCCCGGCCGACGTGACAGTGGAGAACAACCTTTCGAGAGTGGTCTCGGCCGTGTCCCACGCGTTGACGACCTCACCCTCCAGATCTCTGACGGTAAGTTTTGATTGCAGAGGCCCGTGATGTCAATGCAGGTTGTCCCTCACTTACAGCAGCTTGTTTAGTGGTCATTCGAAGTGTGGATGTTCCTGAAAAGGGGTGACTCATGGTGGTTTTTCACACTTGCCGCATCCCTGCGGTCGTCTGATCCAAATTCAGACGCCAGCAACCGACTTGTGTTTATGATGGTCGCAGCGTTCCCCCCCAGGGTCACGCGATCTCCTTTCGCAACCTTCTGTCCAGCAAAGTCAACGGGGAAGCCGGATTCACTTAACGACCGTGTAACTCATTTAACAATTGCAGGGATTCGCTTAACAACTGCGGCAAGAAAGGTCATAAAATGGGGCAGAATTCACTTAACAAATGTCTTGCTTAGCAACAAAAATGTAGAGCTCTTTTAAACATACATATATACATTACATCACATATAATAATAACACAATAACACATATATACACAAACACACATACACATATATATGTGGGTGTGTGCGCGCATATATATACATATATATATATATATATATACATACATACATACATACATACATACATACACACACATACATAGGAAGACACAAATATAGATATACACACAAACATACATATGCATATATGTGTGTATGTTTGTGTGTGTATATATATATGTATATATATACATCATACACATATACACACACATACATATACACATACACACAAATGTGTGTGTGGTGTATATATATATCATACAAACACATATACACACATACATATACACACAAACATACATATACATGTGTGTATACACACATACACACATATAGACATAAATATATACACAAACATACATATATGTATGTGTACATATATATATATGTATGTGCATATATATCATATGCACACATACACAAACACACACAAACATATACATGTGTGTGCATATATACACACACATTCATATACACACAAACACACACGTGTGTGTGAGTGTGCATGTGCATGTAAAAGGGGAGGAGAATTTATTGCATTTTCTGTTGTTTTTTCAGTACCCAGCCAGGGTGGATTTTACATGTTAAATGTTACGTTTATTTGGTCCATTTTTCCTCTTTTTCTTTCCTTTCTTTTGTAGTTCACAACCTCTGTCCACAATTGAGCCCAACATTTATGTTGTTAAGCGAGACATTTGCAAAGTTAACGGGGGAAGCCGCGTTCACAACCATTGTCCCTTCCCTTGACGACCGCGGTGGTTCACTTAACAAATGTGGGAAGAAGAAAGCTTGTAAAACGGAAGCGGAGCTCACTTATCCAAATGTCTCGCTCAGCGACAGAAATGTTGAGCTCAAGTTATGGTCATAAGTCAAGGAGCTACCTCTATTTCACCAGTTGGGCTGTTGTTGTTTTTTTAGCATTGCACTCCTTTCTCACATCTTAACTACGCCATTTCTCTGTCGGAACTTGCAGCACGTTTCCCTCTGTTCCTGATCGTAATATTTTTTCCCCCAGTTTGGCTGCTGCGAAGCATTGTGTCTTTTGTCCTCATCCTTTTCAGTTTGCACCTGGAATGTGGGATGGCACTGCGGGTAAGTTGCAACTCATTCCCCTTGGCTTACTGGGAAGGGAGTCCGGAGGAGTGGGTTCTCCAACTGTGGCAACTTGTAAGAGTTGCGGACTTCCAACTCCCATGCTGACAGGGCAATTCTGGAGCTGATCTGCAGTACATTTTTATGAACTGCTGGTTTTGGTCCCTTACCACAGTTTAGAGCTCTACCCAGTCGGATGAATTCTTCAGTCCCCAGGGATGGTGTGTCCCATAAGAACAATTTTTTTTTTTGGAAGACACAAGCGGGCTGGCCCATGCAGAGTCTTGCCTAACCCAAAACCTCACACCAACAGAATAGCGAGGGTACACCCTGGTTGTGGGATGAATGTTCATCATCCCAAATTAACAACAAACTAATCTCTACTGGGTGTTTTTTCCAAGAGGCCACTGGATGTTCTGGTTTTTCTTTGATGACGTTTCACTTGTCCTCCAAGAAGCTTCTTCGTCTCAGACTGGATGGTGGAGAATGGAAGGATTTATACTCTTTGCAGACAGCTGGTCATTTGCATCCTTTTTAGAGGGTCGTTGAGGCCACTTGGAGGCTTATCTGTGTCCCCAGGATCACCTGAGTGCTGCAAATGGGGGTGGAGCCTTCTTGGAACTGCTGAAAGGATCTGTGTTGTAGACTGGAGGTGGATGAGAGAGGGCTGTTGAATTTTGACATAGATAAACTTCTAGGCGGCCTCAATGACTCTTTAAAAAGGATGCAAATGACCAGCTGTCTGCAAGGAGTATAAATCCTTCCATTCCCCACCGTCCAGCACGGAAGAAGTTTCTTCAGGATGAGAAGTGAAACAACTTCAAAGAAAACCAAGGAAGTCCAGTTGCCTCTTGAAAGCAAAAACAAAACACTTTTGGGGGGAACAACTCTGACCTGGATGAGAGAATCTCCATGGACACTCCACTTGCTTGCATTGGCTCTGCACCAGCTGTTCTGACCAAGGCTTCCGGAGACCATAATTAAGCACATGCTTAGTTAAACCAAGTCTTTGTTTTATTGCAACGCTGGGAATTATGTGCATTCCCAGCTGGTAATGAGTCCCAAACAGTTCCTCAAGATAAGCACCCACCTTTATATCATTTGAATTGCTGCCAACAACTAGAGTGACAAATGAACTATAAAAAAACCAACCGAAGCACAAAGTGCACACAGAGCTTCAAGGATTAATCCAAACAGAGCGAACGACTTTGCTTCCTGCAAAGGTTTCATTACCTTTGCCTGTCCTTTATACCCTTATGGGAGGGACAATCACCTCCCAGCCTTATTCCCGAGTCACCCCTTTGTCTCAGCTGCTCTTGCCTTCTGGCAGCTCTGTACATACACGCACTGGGAACAGGCTCCCTATGTTCCCCTGCCTCGCTGCTGCCAGACTCCGGAAGCTCCAGAGTCAGCATCCCATTTCCAGATGGTCCTGGCCCCATCTCTGCATCAGATGCAGGACCCTCGTCCCGAGTCCTCTCCAGACTCCCAGACTGGTCCCTGTTCTTCCCCACTGTCTTGATTCCGCTGCCATCTGCACAGGCTGCCGGCAAACCACAACACTTTGGCATTTATTCCTCCTGCAGTGGAAACTGACGATTTCAAATTGGCATTCCAGTTTTTCTCACCCGGGGGGCGTGGAAGAGTCTCAGGAGAAGAGCGCAATGGGGATGGTTGGCTTGCTGCTGTCTTTCCTTTCCTCCATTTCCTTCCCTCTGGATCTCTCTGCCCACCAAGACGCCTTAATCCTGGCTGGGAATTTGCTGGCAGGTAAGAAAAATATTTTTAATTTTCCCTCGTGGATTTTTAATACACCGGCGAGCATTATTTGTCTATGAACAGTTGCAGTCTCAAGAAAAGAACCGTGTTACGATCCAGCAAGACAGATACAAATTCCTATCAGGAATAGACTTTTTGGGATACAGGTAGTCCTCAAATCAATCGGAATAAGAGTTGGAAGGTACCTTGGAGGTCTTCTAGTCCAATGGTCGCCAACCAGTGGGCCAGGGACCAGGGTCCGCAGAAAATTTTGGTTGTCCATGAAAATGTCTCCCCTGCTAATTAATCCAGGCTGCTGAGGACCTGCAATCACCATATGGCCCACGAAACACACAAGGCTTTATGCCGCTTAGCATCATGCGAACAACACACGAGGTCGTGAGGGGAGGAGGAAAGGAGGGGAGGGGGAACTTGTTCATTCACCCCACTCCACCTGGCCTGGCTACCGGCTGCTCCTTTCTGTTTTTTTCTTCTGCTTTTGCCAGACGCGAAGGAAAGCAGCAAAGTCTGTCTTCTTCTCCCCAAAGTCCACCAGAAATGAGTCTTGGGACCTGCAAGGCATCCTGCTCCAAGAGACTGTGCAGTCGGCAAAGACTACATTTCTGGCAGAGTTTGGGCAGAGAAAGAAAGATTTCTGCTGCTTTCCTTGCATG
>CM019151.1:59983757-60056956 GCA_009733165.1 Naja naja | reverse complement strand
GATTAGTGTAGAAAGGGAAGGGGAAGGAAAGGAAGGGGAGGAGGTGGAGGATAGAAAGGGAAGGGGAGGAAGCGGAGGGGAGGGGAGGAAAGGAAGGAAGAGAAGGGGAGAGGAAGGGAGGGGAGGAAGGAAGGAGTTGATTTAAATAATGAATATTTTGTGGGGTTCTCCCCCTCTCTCCCTTTCAATAGGCTTCCGTGAGCACCGTTCAGTTATGGGTCTCTGGCATTCTCGCGATCCTTCGGGTCTTGATTTCCCAGTCGACAGAAGACATCGTCCTCTCCCGCATTCAGGAGCTCTCCTTTTCCCCGCACCTAATCTCTTGCCAAACGATCCATCGGCTGCGAAACGGGGGAAATAAGATTCCTCCCACTCAGGAGATCCCCACGGATGAGCAGGATCGGTTCCTGCCCGAGGAGACCTTTTCCAGGTATAAGTTGTTAATAATAAGCTGCTGCTATTTGTCTTTTTCTTTTTAAAAACAACCATTAAAAAAAACAAAGATAAAAGACTTTGAGATAAGGAATGGAGGATAATATATACAAGTCGCCCTCGACACACAACCACAGCTGAGCCAAAATTTCGCTTCCTAAGTGAGACATTTGTTAAGTGAATTTTGCCCCATTCTACGGCCTCTCTGTTCTGACCAAGGCTTATGGAAACACTAACAAACACACGTTAGTCCCCAAACCCTTTTTTATTTATTTCAATGGCTGTGAATTTTAGTCATTCACAGCCCGTAATGAGGCTCAAACAGTTTGTAAATAGTCCCATGGAAGTCTGCCAAAATCCTTCAGGATAAGTCTGATAAGCACGCACCTTTATCTTCCTTGAAATGCTGCCAATGACTAAATGTCCAATTAGTTATACGAGGCCAAAACAGAACACAAATTCAACACGGAGCTTCAGGTTTCAAACCAACCAGTAGGAACAAAGTTGCTTCCTGCAAAGGCTCCTGTCCCTTTGCTGCTCCTTTATGTCTTATGGGAGGGGCCAATCACCTCCAAGCCTTGCTCCCTAGTCGCCCCTTTTGTCTTAACTGTTCTTGCCTTCTGGCAGCTCTGCGTATGCGTGCTCTGGGAACAGGCTTTCCTTGTTCCTCTGCCTCGCTGCTGCCAGATTGGCCTCTGCTGCCAGAGGCTCCAGAGTCAGCACATAACTCCCAGATGGCCCTGGCTCCATCTCTGTGTCGGATGCAGGACCCTCATCCGAGTCCTCCCCAGACTCCCGAACTGGCCCTGTTCCTCCCCACTGTCCGATTCTGCTGCTGTCTCTGCAGGCTGCCGGGCAGACCACAACACTTTGTTGCCGTGGTTGTTAAGTGAATCGCTGAAAATTTCAAATTATGTCATGGCCCTGGTGGAGACTGACTCTGAGGGAGAGGAGGAACAGCCGACAGGGAGGAAGTGTGGCTCGGAGGTTGTGGAGGAGGCTGGGGAAGGGCAGAGGCTGGCTGAGCAGTCAGAGGAGGACCCAGGCCCATCCCCTATCCTTCATGGACATACAGGAAGGAGAGGATAAGGGAGAGATGTGGTCTCGGGAGGAGAGAGCCTTGATCCTCTTCATGGGCTGCAGGTGTGACAACTGAATAAGAGTTTGGACCTGCGTACTGGCAAATGCTGGAAACAAAGCATGGAAATATCTCTAGATTATGATTCCTCTCTGAGTTTGGCATCCTTCCCAGTGTGTGTTCTGTTATCTGTGGACGTCCTCCAGCCATTGTCTTGCCTGGTTTGTGTTGCTTTTTTCCTCCTTGTAACTGTTTGTGTGGGAGTTTTTTGTCTTCCATCAAAGATATTCAGAGCTTAGAAGCAAACTGAAGGAATAAAAGGGGCTTCACCTGTTTTCTGTGACTCTGTTTGTTTTGTATCCCACCCTGGGTCATCACAAATTAGTGACACGGTTTGTTATGCAAATGGGGCTTCCCCGTTGACTTTGCTGGTCAGACAGTCGCCAAAGTGGATCACGTCAGTGGGAAAATGCTACCGGTTTGGCCGAACTGGTAGCAAAAATTGCTACCTGTTAGCTTCGATGATCAGCTGAGAGGAGAAAGAAGAGAAAAGCACAGGATTGGCCCCTGCGTCTTCTTTATCCTCTCAGCTGATTGGCATGACAGAACCTCAGCTGGTGTTTGGAAAGCTGCACGTGTTAAGGTATTAGGAGTTAAGAACTGACCAGCAGTGATTAGCTGCACAATGCTGTGAAGCTGATGGAAGTCTGGCTGATGTAAGAAGACTGATTCAGCAGAATATGGGTATTTCCCTTTAAGGCTGGAGAGTACAGTCCTCTTAAGAGATATGTATGCTAAAGGCATCCATTAGAGGGCATGGTTCTTTTTCCTTGTGACCAGTATTCAGTGCAGAAGTTCTCCATGTGTTAGTGCGCGATCACTGAACCAGTAGGGAAACTGGTAGAATCTCACCACTGGATCACATGACACCCCCCACCCCACCCTGGGACACTGCGACCGTCGTAAATGTGAACTGCTCGCCAAGCATCCAATGTAAATCCCATGAGCGTGGCGATGCTGCAATGGTCATGAAGTGTGAAAAATCCATTTGGATCACCTGACCAACGGGACGTGGTGCGAAGGCCGTCCGTGTGAAAAATGGCCCTACGTCACTTTTATTTTTTTTCAGTGCCGCCATCACTTCAAACGGTCATTAAGTGAACTTTTGTAAGTCAAGGATTACCTGTATCCTCAATGTAACCTTGAAGAAGGCAAAGGAGATTGATGTAACTGCAGGGCTGGCTATGCATATTAGGGTTTTTCTCTTCCTCTCTATTTTTTTGTGAAGTCCTATTTTTTATAGGGGACGCGGTGGCTCAGTGGCTAAGACGCTGAGCTTGTCAATCAGAAAGATCGGCGGTTCGAATCCCCAGCGCTGCGTCACGGAGGGAGCTCTCGTTACTACTTGTCCCAGCTTCTGGGAACCTAGCAGTTCGAAAGCATGTAAAAAATGCAAGTAGAAAAATAGGGACCACCTTTGGTGGTAGAGGTAACAGCATTCCATGCGCCTTTGAAGGCGTTTAGTCCTGCCAGCCACCTGACCACGGAGACGTCTTCGGACAGCGCTGGCTCTTCAGCTTTGTAACAGAGCTGTGTACTGCCCCCTAGAGCCGGAAACGACTAGCATGGATGTGCAAGGAGGGGAACCTTTACCTTATTTTTCTGTGCTTCGTGCCTGGCCTCTAAACATCTCTTTTTCTCTCTAGATTCTTAATGCAGCTGGTGGGGATTCTTCTGGAAGATATCTCCAGCAAACAATTGAACGTGGAGATGAGCGAACAGCAGCACACCTTCTACTGCCAGGAACTGGGCACCCTTCTCATGTGCTTAATTCATACCTTCAAATCAGGTACTGCTCACCTCCTGTAATGACCCAGAGTGTAACACAAATGTAACAAAATCCAAAACATAAATAAATGTCCTTTAATGCCTCAAATTTGGCCCCACTGTTCAATAATTCTCAGTTGGAGATAAAACATATTCAAAAATAGTCTTCAAAAGAAAGCAATACAGTCTGAACTTAATGAGCAGATAGAGGTGAAATAAAAAAACTAAAACAAACTACAATGAAGGAATTTCCACACTGGACCAGGATAAGTAATTACCAAATTCAAGGAGATAACAAGGCACAGTCTGCTGGAAGGATGCCAACCAAGATAACTTCAGCCCAAAATAAAACATGCTTTGCTTCTGGCAACGCTGTGTTGTAATCGTCTCTCTTATATACTATTCTCCCCAGTTGCAACCAATGAGGGGGATCATGGCCGCTTCCTCTCTCGCAAGCCAAGTTGTTTCCTTCTCCGTTCCTCCCTGCGTGTTCTAGGATGTAGAGGGGATGGGCCTGGTTCTTCCTCTGACTGCCCAGCCAGCCTCTGCCCTTCCCCAGCCTCCTCCACAACCTCCGGAGCCACACCTCCACACCCTGTCGGCTGTTCCTCCTCTGCCTCAGAGTCTGACTCTAACAAGGGCATGACACCTCCCTTCTTCTTGCCACCAAAATTTGGACCCTTTGGCAACGGACTCATATTTGTGACGGTTGCAGGGGAAACATGAGGATTGTTATAAAAAGATTAACATCAGTTTTTATGATCAATTGAATAGATTAATTTATTTGAAATTATAAATGATTTAATGTAATTGAAGGGGAAAATAGCATGCGGAATCTGGCCTAAAATGTATAAGTGTTATGTAGTTGTTAGGAGATTATTGTTATTAAGGTGACAATTAAAAAGTGACTCTATTGTGATAAATTATTATTATGAATTAAAGAGGAGTTAATTAAATGATGTATAAGGTAAAGGGGTGGTACACTCAATAATTATAGGGGAATTTTTTATTGAATTATTTGAATTAGGATGGAATTTTTGGAATAAGGAAATAAGAACATGCGATGAAATTGCAAATGTGACAGATAAAAGTATAAAGTATAATGAATATGAGGATATGAGGGAATAAGTTAAGAAGTGAATAGAAAATGTATAAAATAAGTTGGAAGAATATAAGAGTACCTGAGAAAATTTATAGAAAATATGTAAGGTAATGATAGGATATGAAATCAAATGTGAAAGATGGATATGTAACCAAGGTCATGTTTGTATGGAAATGTGAAAACCTGGAATCATGCTGTTCACTAAAAAAAAGATGTTTTTGAAATGTAAAAAAAATAAAACTTTTTGCAAAACAAAAACAAATTGTGGGGGTTCGCTTGACAGCTGTGGCGAGGCAGGCCGTAAAACGGAGCAAAATTCACTAAACTGCTGTCTCAGCCAGCAACAGAAAACGGGGGGCTCCTATTTTTGCAGTCGTAATTTGAGGACGACGTATGATATTTCGGTGGGAGCCCCCAAGGTCTCCGTTGGGACTGATTGGTAACGAAGTTTTTCCCATGGTTTCGTTGTTCCAGGGATGTTCCGAAGAATCACAGCAGTGGCTACCAAGCTTTTTACCGAGAGTGGACCACACGGTCCTCATTTCTACACCCTCGAAAGACTAAACGATCTTGTCAAGTCCATGATAGCCACCCATCCATCCCTGGTTCTCCTCTGGTGTCAAATCTTGCTGCTGGTTAACTACACCAGTCCCTGCTGGTGGTCCGAAGTTCATCAGACCCCCAAGTAAGTCTGTTTTTAAGCTCTTCCAGCTCTTCTGTGTGTGTTCTGATCTAGGCTTCCCAAAATCATGAAGGAGACTCCTTGTCCCGATAAAACCCCTTTTATTTCGGTTAAAGGGAATTCCTCTCCAGCAAAGTCCCGGCAAACAGTTTTCATGAGATTTTCACAACTACAGACCTTTCTTAGGCTTGGAGAGTTGCCAGACTGCTGTCTTCCAAACCCCACGCTGTAGCAGCAATTACTTGGCAAGGTCAGGAACAGATCTTTACCCTAATGAATTGAACTAATTGTCTCCTGCAAACCCCACTCCCCTTTCACTCCTCTTTATTCCCTATGGGAAGGGCAATTCATCATCCACCTGTGCCCTTACTTCCGAGTCGACCCTTGTTCCTAAGCTGTTCCCTTCTCCTGGCAGCTCTGTGCATGTGCACATCGGGAACAGGCTCCAGCTGTTCTTCTTCCCCACTGATCTCCGACTCTGAAGGCAGGTGATAACTGTCGGACAGCCCTAGCCCTATCTCTGCCTCCGATGCAGAGCCCTTGTCAGAGCCTTCCCCAGACTCCAGGACTGGCCCATGATCCTCCCAACTTCCTCACTGTCCAAGTCTGCCACCACCTCTGCTGGCTACTGATGGGCCACTACAGTGTGAATGTTTTCTTTGTGATTTCAAATGCTGCCCTTTGCTTTGCAAGTCTTATTTCTCATGTAAACGTTCTTCCTTTCAAAAACTCTTTCCCTCCTGAAAGCTTCCTCTGATTCCAATTTTAGCAGCTACTATGAAAATGTCTTGTTTTCCGGCTTCGCCTTTCCCAAATTCACCTTCCTTGCTTAAGAACTGGATCATCCAGAAAGTCTCATTGTAAGGAACCCCGAGGTTCCAGGGGGCAGTTTTCCTACCCATGGTGTCTTCTATGCTACAGCCGGGATGGACATTTTGGCCAAGGTGTCATTTGGGTAGAGGCTGGATGGACGTTTGGGATTTATTTATATTGTTCAGCAGGGTTTGTTTCCAGAGGAGTGTGGTACAAAATACAGACATCTCCGTTTTTTTTTTTGTCAACTCCTAAATTCTAGAATGTGTTAGTTCAGTGCTATAGGATGAATTGAGAATTAGGCCATGGCATCGCCCGGGTGTATCTACAGTGGTGTGGTGGCCTAGAGGTGGAGCCCTCTCCTCATAATCAGGAGGCTGTGAGTTCGATCCTCAGTAGAGGCAGGTATTTCTCTCTCTGGGCACAATGGGAATATTATCTGCTCCACAAAACTCCGCACTGGTGACAGGAAGGGCATCCGGCCAGTAAAACACTCTGCCAGCTCCATTCAGTTGCCCAGACTCCACCCCGCAAGGGATTATGGGGTCATTAAAAGAAGAAGATGATGATCACCTGTATGTATGTATGTATGTATGTATGTATGTATATTTTTATTTAAATTTATTTAATTAAATCTCTGTGCCGCCCATTTCACTGATACGGCGACTCTGTGAATCTGGCTTCCCCTTTGACTTTGCTTGTCAGAAGGTCGTAAAAGAGGGTCATGTGACCTTGAGACACTGCTGAGCTTTGGCTGGCCAATCATCCTTTGGTTCAGTTCTTGGCTGCTGGACCAGCTTTTTACTAGCCAGCTGCATTTATCCTGGCAAATTCTTCTATCTGTTTCTTCTTTATTTCTTTCTGGCAACTTGACTCCTGGATTTTGTAGTTTTTGTGTTTTTTTTTTTAAACCGCTTTCCTTCTCTTCCAGAAGGCAGAGTCTCTCAAGTGCTAAATTGCTCAGCCCTCAACCCAGCGGGGATCCCCACGATGAAGATGGGGGCTCCAAACTTAGCATTTGCAATCGCGAGATCGTGCGGAAAGGATCCCTCATCCTTTTCTGTGACTACGTGGTAAGCTCTGTGTCAGGATTCCGGCAGTTGCCCTAGTTAAATCATGAGTCTCAATTGCAGCTCTGGTCCCCATCTCTGCCTCCGATGCCGAGCCCTCGTCTGAGCCTTCCCCAGGCTCCAGGACTGGCCCATGTTCTGTTCTGACCCAGGCTTCCTAAATCATAATTATGCACACACTTCTTTTAAAAACAAGACTTATTTTATTGCAATGCTGGAAATTGTTTTCATTCCCAGTCGGTAATGAAGCTCAAACAATCCCTTGAGATAAGCACCCACCTTTCTTTACTGTGAAGTGCTGCCAAAAACAGAAATCTCAAATCACCTAGGAAAAAAAACCTAACTGAAGTACAAAGAGCTTCAAGGATGACTCTGAACCGATCAAACTACTTTGCTTCCTGCAAAGATTTCATCATCTTGGCCTGACTTTTATTTCTTATGGGAGGGGCAATCAGCTCCCAGCCTTACTCCTGAGTCACCCCTTTTGCTCAGCTGCTCTCCCCTTCTAGCAGCTCTGCACATACACACACTGGGAACAGGCTCCCCTTGCTCCTCTGCCTCGCTGCTGCCAGATTCTGAAGGCTCCGGAGTCAGCACCCCACTCACAGATGGTCCTGGCCCCATCTCTGCATTGGATGCAGGACCTTTGTCTGAGTCCTCTCCAGACTCCCGAACTGGTCCCCATTCTTCCCCACTGTCCGATTCTGCTGCCGTCTGCACCTGCTGCCAGCGAACCGCAACATGTTCCTCCCCAACCTCCTCACTGTTCAAATCTTGTTGTGGCGGGCCACAACAAGAATAACAGAATTGGAAGGTACCTTGGAGGTCCTCCAGTCAAACCCCCTGCTGGAGTAGGAGACATTATACCATCTCATACAAAGGGTTGTCCAATCTCTCCTTAAAAACCCACAACTTTTGGAGGTAAGGCGTTCGTTCCACTGGTTAATTGTTGTTAGGAAATTTCTCCTTCGTTCTCGGTTGCTTCTCTCTCCTTGATTGGCTTCCACCCGTTGCTTCTCTTCCGCTCGAGTGAACCCATTCCATTTTTTCCCGCAGTGCCAAAACCTGCACGACTCCGAGCACTTGACCTGGCTGACCGTGAATCATGTCCAAGAACTCATCAGCCTGTCTCATGAACCTCCCGTCCAGGATTTCATCAGTGCCATTCACCGAAACTCGGCAGCAAGTGGCCTTTTCATCCAGGCAATTCAGTCACGGTGTGAGAATTTTGCCTCCGTAAGTTCTTCGCTTTGGTTCTCGAGATTTCTCTTCTCCGGTGGTTTTTCTCCTGCCCAGCACACCTCATTTTTCTCCAGTAAAAAAACAAAAGAGATTCGTCTTTAATGGTAACAGTGTCCTTCAAATATTGAGGCTACCGAAGCAGGAGATAATGTCTGTTGATCATTTGGCCACTGCAAACGTGTTGGTCAACTGTCCTGGTTAAGGCACTTGGCTAGAAATTGAGATGCTTTTATACTTTTATGTGATGACCCAAAGAGGCATGGCACAAAGGCAGCACAGTCAGATAATCAATAGGAGTCCCTTTATTAGCTCCAACTTTGCCCCCAATATCCTGGTTACCTTCTGGGCTGGAGAAAAACTCTCCCAGGAATAGCCTTTGGCTGCAGAGAATCAAGTCCAAAGTGTGGTCAACAAAAACTAACTGTAAGTCCAGTCAAGGCAAAATGAGGTAATTAATCTGGAAGGGCAGGAGAAGGAATTCCAGATGTGAAGGAATGGCAGTAATTCAACCCAGTTGGGAGGATGCCAGGAACGCAGATAACCAAGGTCAACACAAGATAAACTCACGTTTGTTCCCAGCAGCTGCCACACTCTTTTAAACTCTCTTCCCAGGTGTGCCTAATGTAGGGAATCAGGGCCCTTTCCTCCCCCATAAGCCACGTAACCCACGTTGTTCCCTTCTCCATTCCTCCCTGCGTGCCCTCGGATGAAGAGGGGGTGGGCCTGGGTCTTCCTCTGAACCCCCTCTCCCTTGTTCTACCTCTCCCTGCTCTACCCAGCCCGACTTTGCCGTTGCCCAGTTTCCTCCACGGCCAATGGAGCCACACTCCCACTCCCTGTCAGCTGTTTGTCTTTCTCCTCGGATTTAGACTCCGACAGGGGCATGACACTTTTATACGTATATAAATTTATATATAAACTAAGATGCTTTTATACTTCAATTAGTCTGGAAAACAAAAGACTAAAAGAGGTTTTTCTCCCTGGTTCAGCCGACAGCGGTGAAGAAGACCCTGCAGTGCTTGGAGGGCATCCATCTGAGCCAATCAGGGGCTGTGCTGGTCTTGTATGTGGACAAGCTTCTCTCTACTCCCTTCCGTGTGCTGGCTCACATGGTGGACACCCTGGCTTGCCGTCGTGTGGAAATGCTTTTAGCGGCATCTGTGCAGGTAACCTGTGGCGTCGTCGGGGCGAGTGCTGGGCCGGCCACAGGGAAGGCCAAGATTTAATCTGCCTCCTTACAGCCCTGATGGGGCTTTCAGTCATCAGACGTTATCTCTCAGCCTGTGACTGGTGGGGACGGGATTTGTTCGGCCACCCACAACTCTGGGTGACTGACAGCCATAATGGCTGTGGAGACTCTCAGTCATTCTTAGAAAAAGCACCTTCGGGTCTGCAGGGATAAATAAAATGAAAAATACAATCATCATCATCTTTTAATGACCCCATAACCCCTTGTGGGGTGGACTCTGGGCAACTGAAAGGAGCTGAGAGTTTACTGGCCAGATGTCCTTCCTGTCACCCATGAGAAGTTTTACAATAATAGTCATAAAAGCAGAATTAAGTTCACTGCTTTGCTTTGTGCTCCTGGAGGTGGGGCAGGGTAGAAATCTAATGAATGCCCATCACCACATGGTCAAATGCACCTCTCAGCCTGATCGGGGAGTGCTGAGAACCACAGACCCCTCATGTCTATGGAGATGCTCCATCTGCCAGGCCATGGTTGCCCCAAAGGTGCTTTTTTCAAGAGGCAACTGGACTTTCTTGTTTTTTCTTTTGAAGATGTTTCTCTTCTCCTCCAAGAAGCTTCTTCAGCTCAGGAGCTCCTGTTTATGCCCTAAGGGTGGGGCCATTCACCGTCTGCCTGAGTCTTTACTCCCGAGTCAACCCTTATTCCTTAACTGTTCCCTTCATCTGGCAGCTCTGTGCATGTGTACACTGGGAACAGGCTCCAGCTGTTCTTCTTCCCCACTTATCTCTGACTTCGAAGGCAGCTGATAACTGTTGGACGGCCCCAGCCCCATCTCTGCCTCCAATGCAGAGCCCTCGTCTGAGCCTTTCCCAGACTGGCCCAACCTCCTCACTGTCTGAATCTGCTGCCAGCTCTGCTGGCGGGCCACAACATTCGGTTTCAAAGTTGGGAGAAGGACTATTGGCCTGGCACGGAGTCCTCTTCCTGGCAGAATTGGCCAACTCACTGTGGGACAACTCGCTGTAGGACAATTTAACAATTCGATTTTAATGATTTGAAATAAATATAAAGATTATTTTCATTTTCCGTCATTCATATTTCATTCTGTCCCTCCTTTTGCATCCTTTCTATAACGATTCTGTTCCACCATTTCTTCAATATTGGTGTAACTCTTGTCCTGCAGCAAAAACAAGCTGAGTTGTTTTAAATTCTGTCTTCTTTTTGAGTTAAAGTGAATTTTATGGCCAGTGTTGGCAACTTTCAGCTTTTCATTCTCATTTCATTTCTTCCTTTCCTGTTTTTTTTTTTCCAATGCAGAACAGCACGGCTCAGTTGCCAGTTGAAGAGCTGGACCGAATCCAGGAATACCTGCAGAACGCCGGATTAGCCCACAGGTGACGCCTAATGGATTTGTTGCAGCATGGAAAGCGGCCAAATATTTGTAAAGTTTTTTCCTTCCCCACTTCCTGAAAATTAATCCTTGCGTTTAACCCTTCTCTAAAAGGCTGAGGAGCCCCTGTGGATTTTACTCTGCTAGTCATCCTTGACTTTAGAGCAGTGGTGGCTAGCCTTTTTGGGCTCCCATGTCAATAATTGTGCACGCGCATGCTTGCCTGCTCGTACTCGCATGCCATCACCCAGAAGGCAATGCGCACGGAGCCCCCCATGCCTCCTGTGCATGTGCGTGCAACCCGCACGACTCACGCTTCTGCACATGCATGCACGACTCATGCGACCCATGCTGCGCACTTCTGTGCATGCACGCGAGACCCCCCCCACGTGTGCAGCGTGCTTCTGCGCATGCACAAGTGTCTCCTGCACTCCGTCGTGCCCCGCCCATGCGTGCCAGATACCTGACAATCAGCTGGTGGGCTGCGCGCGCGCATGTGCAGTACACCTTTTCTGGGCAAGTGCTTGCATGTCAGCAGTAATGACTCTGCGTGCCACTTTGAGCACGCGTGCCATAGGTTTGTCATCACGGCTTTAGAGGGTGCTGGTCATTTCTGTTTCATTGTTGGAAGAGACTGTAGAGATTCTCAAATCATCCAGGTCCTGATTGTCCCAAAAGTGCTTTTTGCAGGAGGCAACTGGATTTTCTTGTTTTTTTTTTGCTTTTGAGGACATTTCTCTTCTCCTCCAAGAAGCTTCTTCAGCTCTGACTGGATGTTTGGGGAGTGGAAGGATTTATATTCCTTGCAGACAGCTGGTCATTTGCATCCTTTTAGAGGGTTGTTGAGGCTGCTTGGAGGTTTATCTCTGTGTCCTCAGGGTCACCTGAGTGGGGCACCTGGTTCTTGTAGCCTGAAATTTTTCCCCTCTGGAAATCCATTCCTACTCCCACACCATCCCAAGGGGGTTCATCCCAAATTGTATAGCTAAAACTCTCTAGAGATCATCAGTCCTCCAGGCCATGGTTGTCCCAAAGGTGCTTTTTGCAGGAGGCAACTGGACTTTCTTGGTTTTTTTATTTTGAAGACGTTTCGCTTCTCCTCCAGGAAGCTTCTTCAGCTCAGGAGCTCCTGTTTATGCCCTAAGGGTGGGGCCACTCACCGTCCGCCTGAGTCTTTACTCCTGAGTCAACCCTTATTCCTTAACTGTTTAACATTTGCTTGTTTGTTTGTTTTAAGACATCAAAGACTCTACTCACTCTTGGACCGGTTTCGTCTAATGGTGGCTCCGGAAACCATTAGCCCCTCACCTTTGGTTACGGCCCACCCCCTGGATGGAGGGAATCACCCTGCTCTAGAAACTTTAATTCCAGACAAAGTAAGGCTGAGTTGGTTTCCTGTTAATCCGCTCCCCTTTTTTTTTTTTTTTTTTAATTACATTTATATGCCGCCCTTCTCCGAAGACTCAGGGCGGCTTACAATTTCTGGGATACAACCCAATGTGCTCAGCAATAGCCTTCATTCCATTGTATATGCCTGCTTATTACTAAGCGGCATTTTTACAAGGTCAGCTAATTGCCCCCAACAATCTTGGGTCCTCAATTTACCTACCCCGAGAGGATGGAAGGCTGAGTCAACCTTGAGCCTGGTGGGATTCGAGCCTACAGTAATTGTAGACAGCTGGATCTTAAGAGCAGGCATTTAACAGCCTGAGCTACCAAGGCTCTTTTAAATTGACTCTTGACTCTTGATGAATGTATCTTTTCTTTTCTGTACCCTGAGAGCATATGCACGAAGACAAATTCCTTGTGTGTCCAATCACACTTTGTCAATAAAGAATTCTATCTATCTATCTATCTATCTATCTATCTATCTATCTACCTACCTACCTACCTACCTACCTACCTATCTATCATCTACAGTTGTGCTCATAAGTTTATATACCCTGGCAGAATTTATGATTTCTTGGCCATTTTTCAGAGAATATGAATGATAACATGAAAACTTTTCTTTCATTCACAGTTAGTGGTTGGCTAAAGCCATTTATTATCTATCAACTGTGTTTACTCTTTTTAAATCATTTTAAACTCTTGGACTGGTCCCCGTTCTTCCCCACTGTCCGATTCCACAGCTGTCTGCACAGGCTGCCAGCGAACCACAACACTAAGTCAGGCTGGTGGATAACACTTTCTGGATAAGCGTTTTAAATTCAGAATAGTTGATTTGTAGCCAGCCATGTCATCATGCAAACACCTGTTGAATCATCTCTTTTTTGTTTCCCTGCAAGGATTGGTTCTGTTCACTCGTGAGGTCCCAGTGCTACACAAAATCAGCTTTTGCTCTTCCGGAAGGTGCCGAATTGATGTATCGGCTTCCTGAACAGGAATTGTTGCCTTTCATGATGCACCAGGTAATCCACAGGTGGTTCCAGGAAGGTGGGGAAAATCCTCCTTTATGTTACAATGGCAGGTAGGAATAACAATAGCACTTCTATACTGCTTCACAGTGCTTATATTGCCCTCTCTAAGCGGTTTAGAGAGTCAGCCTATTGCCCCCCAATAATCTGGGTCCTCATTTCACCAACCTCAGAAGGATGGAAGGCTGAGTCAACCTTCAGCTGGTCAGGATCAAACTGCTGGCAGTTGGCAGAGTTAGCCTGCAATACTGCATTCCAGGAAGGAGGGAGGGAGGGAGGGAGGGGAAGGAAGGAAGGAAGGAAGGAAGGAAGGAAGGAAGGAAGGAAGGAAGGAAGGATGGATTAGCAATAGCCCTTAGATTTATATATTGCTTAACTGCCCTAAGTGGTTTACAGAGTCAGCCTCTTGACCCCAAGAATCTGGGTCCTCCTTTGACTGACTTAGGAAGGACTGAAGGCTAAGTAAACCTTGAGTCAGACAGGGTCGAACTGCTGGCAGTGGGTAGAGTCAGCCTGCAATCCTGCATTCTAATCACTGCACCACCAGAGCTCTTTAGGTAGCATTGACTTAGGGTCACAAATGGAACCAGAATTTCTGTTGCTAAGCAAGGTGGACATTAAGAGAGTCACACCTAATCTTACAGCTGTTTTTTTTTGCTGCAGTCACTTGTCAGAAGTCGGAATGTTAGCCTGAGTGGGAATTTCACAGAGATCTGAGCATCTGGAAAGCACATCCCCTAGTTGAACACTAGCAAAATTTCTTCCCGTTTCCTTACCAAATAGCGCTCTGTGGAAAATATTTAATATTCTTTCAAACTTGTGAATGCGACACAGCGATTGCCAAATTTTCCTTTCCCTGGATCTTCTGTCTAATTCTACATATTTCATTTAAATGCAGGTGTCCTTCATTTAGTACATTTTTTTCATACGTTCGTGCCTTTATCTTCTGAATATGTTTAATATATTACAATATCCTCCACCTAGTGTCAGCTTTGGAAACCATATTGAGACCAGATGCTCCCACGCTGCCACATCTGAGCCCGGGAAAGTGGGAGGGTGGGATACACTGGAGTATATCTAGTTAGACATCATAACATTCTTTTTCTGATTCAAGGTCAGGTTGTGTTGCACATAAGTGAAGGGAAGTCTCAAGTTGGGACAGATGGTGATTGGGCCATGTGATGTGATGATGGGCGCAGGGGATGGGTTTTGTAGTTTTTACTTATTGTAAGGAAGCCCGGAACTTTCAGATTCGGGATTCCACAGTTGTGCCAGTTACTATCCAAATAAAAGGAACTTTTGAGAAGATGCCTGTCTCGGAGTTATTGGGCGGAATGGAGGGTTGCTAGAATGCTGACACCTAGTAGTATTTGACCAGCAGAGGGTACGGCTCTCAGCACAAATTGGAGCCAGCATTAAATGGAGGGTGTGAAATTGCCCATTTGTTTAGTGGCACACCGAACGGCCCACTTTAGCCTGGAAACGAGAAGTCTTTTCGATTCCGTAGCTCAAGTCAGAAACGTGTGAAAACTGCTTCCTGCTGCTTGGGTCTTTTCAGGATTTCAACATCAGCCTCCTCACCCCGTGTTTGAGCCTGGGCGGGCAGGAACTGTCCCGAGGGCTGAGGAGTCACTTTGAAGCCGCCCGCCTGGTCACGCTGCACCAGGTGACAGAAGTGGTGAACAAGCTACCTGCCGGCCATCAAGTCTTCCAGCCAATGCAGCCAATGGGATCATCTCCATACTGGAACAAACTAAGCAATATTTATGGTGAGATATGGGATAGAGGGTTATATGGCCATTAGAACTGTGATGATCAGGGGTGTGGCACAAACGCAACCCAGCCAGATAATAAGTAGAGGTCCCTTTATTAGCTCCAACTTTGCCCCCGATGTCCCGGTTACCTTCCGGTCTGGAGAAAAACTCTCCCTGGAAACTGCAATAGCCTTTGGCTGCAGATATTCCAATCCAAAACGGTGCAAACAGAAAACTTCTAACTATAAATCCAACAAAGCAAGATAAGGCAATAAATCCAGCAGGGCACAATAAAGAGTTCCAGAAGTGAAGTAACCTGGCAGTAAATCCAACCAGTTGGGAGGAGGCCAGGAACTTAGATAACAGCAGCCAACATTAGATCTACTCAACGTTTGTCCCCGACAAACTTCCCTCCCAAACTGCCTCTCCTTTAAACTCCCTCCCCAGGCCTTGTGCCTTGTGAAGGGAATCAGGGCCCTTTCCTCCTTCATAAGCTACGCAACCCACATTGCTCTCTTCTCCGTTCTTCCCTGCGTGCCCTAGGATAAAGAGGGGGTGGGCCTGGGTCTTCCACTGAACTCCCTCTCCCTTGTTCTACGTCTTCCCTGCTCTGCCCAGCTGGACTTTGCCCTTCCCCAGTTTCCTCCACAGCCAATGGAGCCACACTCCTGCTCCCTGAAGGCTGTTTGTCTTCCTCCTTGGATTCCGACTCCGATGGGGGCATGGCAGGATCTGGTAACTCGTCACAACTGGAAGCACAGGCCAAAAGAAAAGGCTTTGGTGGCTTTTGTGGCCTGTGCTGTCAGGGTGTCTGCCTATGGTGGGCTTTTTGCGAAGATGGCATCTCTCACCAGTTGTATCTTGGTTTACCAGTGACCCAGTTACGAGTGTTGGGTTGCTTTTCTTGTACTTGAGAGGAGGGATTGTTGCGACAGCTTCCTTGTAACGTCTGTGTACCCCAAAAAGGAGAAATGGAGAAAAAAATCTTAACAAAGGTAGAAAGCAGCTCCAGTCTTCCTGCCATAGCCTCATGCAGAAGACTGCAGTCTTTAGAGGTGGATATTTTGTACCTATGAAGAAAGCTAGGTCATCCTATTCATAAAAACATCTTCAGCCACATCTCCCATGGAAGGCTGGAGCTGATTGGATTAAGAATTTACATTCTTCGTCATCATCATCATCATCTTTTAATGACCCCATAATCCCTTGTGGGTTGGAGTCTAGGTAACTGAATGGAGCTTGGGTGTTTCCTGGCCGGATGCCTTTCCTGTCACCAATGTGGAGTTATATTCAGCAGATAATTCTTATTGTGCCCCAAGAGAGAACTATCTGCCTCTACCTAGAATCGAACTCACAGCCTCCTGATTGTGAGGCGAGAACTCCACCTCTAAGCCACCACACCACTCCTGGATTAAAAATTTCCATTCCCCCACCCAAATTCTAAGGACAGGACATGACCTTTAAGACATAATAGGATTAACCCACCACCATTGGAATAGTAAAAGACACAAGGCTCACTACACTGCACAACCCCCCTGGAGCATCTCAATCAGCAAACCCCCAGAACCCTATAAAAATCCATCCACTCACCCAGCCAATTGGTCAGCCACCCCAGAAACATTTTCTGCCGTCACTCAAGGGTCTGGCATCCAAATAAAAGAGAGACCTTCTTTCCATGCAGCCTGCCTCCATTTTATTTTCAGTTTCTTTCTCCCCGGCTTGGAACTGGAGTGGATTTTTCTTCCAACAGTTGTTGGCTCTTGCTGATGGGAGAAGAATAATGTGTGTGTTCTTTCTTGTGGAAAGAAGGTTGAGGAGTAGGTGGAGAAATAGAGCGGGGGTAGAATGATCTTGCCCATTTTCAAGAGAGAATCCTTTTCAGTGCCTGATCTGTTTTCTTGGGTCCTCAGAAATTTGAAACAGGAGACCAAATCTCCTCTTTCATGTTTGTGTTATGACGTGTGTGTGTGTTGTTGTTTTTTTCCACAGGAGACCCAGAAATGTTTCAATTCACAATGGTTTTGGCTCAGGCTTTAAGTCAGTATCTAGTGTTGCTTTCCAAACTGCCAGCTTCTCTGCGCATCCCTCGGGAGAAGGAAAATGACATTGTGAAGTTTGTTGTGATGTTGCTAGAGGTAAGGGCGGTCACAATATCGGAAAACAATAATTATATTTTTTAATTTGATGACACTACCTTCTAAAAAGTGAGAAACTGTAGAGAACCTTGCAGTCTTGCGGGTTATTATTGTGCCACAATTCTGCTGTGATGGTATTATCTGGAAAAAAATATTTGAAATCCCGTGTTGAGTTGGCCTTTTTGTGATTCTTATAGCTGTGGCTTATTTGTGTTTCTGGATAACTTCCCATAAAGGAAGCGGTAGGTTTATTCCAGACCAGAAGGCCTAAACCTGATTTGCTACTAGATTTTGAGGGAGAATTCTGCCTGTCACAACTTATTTTCACATCTCTCTTAATTAAATTTCAGAAGGTTTGTGCAAATCTATAGGTTTGAATTAATAGAATCACAAATATAAACACCGTCAGCCATTTAAAAAAAAAAGAAAGAAAAGAAAAACTAATTGGAACTATATCGTAATTCACAGAACAGGTCAGGGGAAGAGTGATGCTTTTTGGTGTTAACTGCTAAATTATGCATAATTTTTCCCCAATTTTTTTAAAATTTTTACATACAATAAATCCATTTCAGTCGTGTGTCGATTAGCTACATATTTCGTATGCTTACAATTAATAACAATACTCTTCTTATCAATATAACAATATAACAATCACATTCCCATATGAATAATATAAATACTATCCAATATATCTTTTTCACCAGCTTCTCTTATTGCTTTATAACTATATCTAATCCATTTTAATTTATTTTATTTTCTAACCATTGATCAAACAAATCCCATACCATGTAATATTCAGATTCTTCCTTTTCTTTGATTTCTAATGTTAGTCTGTTCATTTCTGCACATTCAAGTATGTTTTCAATTACTTTTCCCTCTATCCCTTTTCCAATTCTGAGCAAATACTAGCTGCTGTTAAGACATGTATGATTAAGTATGTTTTTTCTTTACTGTAGCCTTCAGGTACCATTCCTAATAAAAAATACTTCAGGTTTCAAATCTATATGTTGTTTAAACATTTTTTCCAACCATGTGTGTATTTTAGTCCAATATCTCTTAGCTTCTATGCAAGGCCACCACATATGGTAATATGTTCCCGGTGTTTGATGACACTTCCAGTATTTAGTTGATTTATCTTTAAACATTTTCGCTGTTATGCATAATTTTGATGGATGGATTTGAAATTCTGGGAACGAGCAGGTGACCTGGGAGAACGAACAAAGAGAGAAGAAGAAATCACGAAGAGTAGACATGGTTGATTATTTCTTGCAATTGATTCATTGTGAAGTACTGTTCAACTTCCTGAATGTTGTTGCGTTTATTTGATTTATAAGGCACCTGATGGCAAGCAACTCAAGCTGTTTTTTTTTTAAACCAGTTTATCAAGTTACGTGATTTGAAATTACAAATCTTGTTGGAAATATCAGCCCCTTAAAGCTTTTCCTCATCAGAGGAAGATGGTGCTTTTAAATAATTTATTTCAGTAATTATTTAAAATACACTTTTACATATAGATAATTAATAATAATAATAATAATAATACATAATACATAATACATAATACATAGTACATAATAGTACATAATAGTACATAATTGCTGCCTTGGTAAGACCATACTTGGAATATTGCATCCAGTTTTGGTCACCATCATAGAATAAAGATGTTGAGAGTCTGGAAAAAGTACAGAGCAATAGAGATGATTAGAGAACTGAAGGCTAAAACAAGAAGAATGGTTGCAGGAATTGGGTATGTCTATATTAATGAAAAGAAGGACATGATAGCAGAGTCTTCTAATATTTGAGGGGCTGCCACAAGGAAGAGGGAATCAAATTATTCTCCAAAGCACCTGAAGGCAGGAGAGGAAGCAATGGATGGAAACTCATCAAGGAGAAAAGCAACCTGGAAGAAATTTCCTGACAGGGAGGACAATTAACCAGTGGAACAACTTGCCTCCAGAAGTTTTGAATGCTCTATCACTGGAGGCTTTGAAGAAGAGACTGGACAGCCAGTTGTCTGAAAGGGAACTATAGGATCTCCTGCTTGAGCAGGGGGCTGGATTAGAAGATCTCCATGCTCCCTCCCAGCTCTGTTATTCTGCCCATTTCTTTTTTGTCCTAACAGATCCTCTCTTGGCACTTAGCACGCAAGCAGGTGCCCCTAAGTATGGATCTCCAGGCTGTGCTGGATTGCTGTTGTCTGGCGTTGCAACAGACGGAGCTGTGGAATCTCTTGGCCTCCACAGAGAACTCCAGCCAGGCCTCCTCGCTCATCCATTGCACCCGATTCATCCTGGTAGCAGGTGAGCCCAGCTTTGCTCCCTAATCTTTTCCTTCAGTCCTTTTTACAAGTTTTCGTGGCATCAACTTCCACGGAAGGAATTGCCTCATTTGCCTGCATTTCTGAACGTTTTTCTTTCATTTTATCACCTTCAGCAGCTGAGAATGAGAGGCTACTATCAAGTGTTATTTTATTTTATTATATTATTTTATACTACATTACATTTTATTATATATATATTATATATTATATCATTTATTATATTATAGTACAATATAATATGTTATATGTATTATATTACATTATATTATGCATTATATTATAATACAATATAATAATATATGTTACAGTACAATATAGTAATATATGTATTATATTAAGCTATATGTATTATATTATGTATTATATTATATACAATATAACATATATATGTATATTGTATTGTATTATAATATAATACAATGCATAATATATATTATATTTTATTATATGTATTATGTTATAGTGCAATATAATATATTTATTATATTATTATATTTATTTATTTATTTTATATTGCCACCTGTTCACCCATGGCGATAGTGGCTTACACAATGTAAAACTATTGCTGAGCACACTGGGTTGTATCCCAATTAAAGTCTTCGGAGAACAAAAAGAATCAAATAAATTAGTACAATAAAGTACAATAGAACAAAATTTCAGAAAAAATGTTATATGTATTATATTATATTATAATACAATATAATAATATAGTTATTATATTACAAGTATAATATGTTTTATTTTATTATAAATATAATATAATATAATGTGCAGTGCAGTGCAATACAATACAATACAATATATTTTTTTTATGCCTTCAAGTCAGTCCTGATTCCAGGATATCACCCAGATAATTTCTTGTAGGCTTCGGGGAAAATATTTCCACAAGTGGTTTGCCCCAGATAGTTCCTTCCTGGGGTTGAGAAAGAGTGGGATTTTCCTAAATTCACCAGCTGCTTTTGTGCCTAGAACAGGTCTAGAAGTATTCATTCCTGGCCTCCAGTACAGTGTCTTTAACCACTGCACCAGACTGCTCTCCCTGTCAAACAAAATAAATGCCAATGGAGTGAGGGAAGTTCTAGGGCCGTGATGGCAAACCTATGGCATGCGTGCCACAGGTGGCACACAGAGCCATTTGTGCTGGCACGCGAGCCGCAGGCAAACTTACCTCATTGCGCATGCGCGCACCTCACAACTGATTTTCGGCTGGTTTGAGGCCTTTTTCCGCCTCCCAGAGGCTTGAGGAAGGCCTCTGCAGGCTGTGCAGGCCAAATAATAGGCCCGTTTTGTCATTTCCTGTATTTACAGAAATACCGAAAGTGACGAAACAGACCTATTCGTCCTGCAAAGCCTGCAGAGGCTTTCCTCAAGCCTCTGGGAGGCCAAAAAAGGCCTCAAACCAGCCGAAAATCAGCTGAGGCGCAGTGCAGGTAAGGGGGCGGGGAGGGGATTGCTTGCACAGGGGGCAGGGGGAGCGCGTGCATTGCCTTCTGGGTGCTGGCACGTGAGCACAAGCGTGCGCACAATTTTTGGCACAGAAGCCCAAAAAGGTTAGCCACCACTGTTCTAGAGGGGGAAAAAATCCACTCACTCCAGGCATGAGGCAAAAACAAAAAAAAAGAAACTTAAGGAGTTGGAGTGAGTCTGTATTCTGAAGTTTCTTCAGAAACTTTGTTGGAGTTCATGTGTACAGTCGGAGATCTTTGAAGGATCCATTTTGGAAAATAACATGTTGCTTCCATCTGATTTAGTGGCCATTGAACCGGGAAATTGCCTCCTGAGTCCAGGGAAGAGGAAGAAGATTCAGAAGGCCGCCAGTGAGAACGAAAAGGGTTCACAAACACCAAGTAAGGATAAAACCAACTCAACCTATGCATGAAGTTGTGTTTTGATATGAGTCATAGGTGTACAGTTCTGTGTCACGATTCTGCCTAAGCTTAGAGTTGTACTGGAACTAATGGTGGATGCAAATTCTTTGCAGCTAAATTAGATGTGGGTTTCACTTTGGGTTTACGTATAGGAAATTTCTCTGAAGACTTCAGGGTAAGATTTACTAGGAGGAGGTGATCTTTAGCCAGATGGTAGCTGGAGTTGAGGCTGTAAGAGAAAGGTGGAGAAATGATTCCCCCTATCGTGTCATCTCCAGCCTCAGTTTCCCTTTGGTGGCTACTCTTGGGAAATCAGAAAACATAGACACATCAAAGATACTTTAATGCATTTAATATCAAATTGGATGGATGGATGGATGGATGGATGGATGGATGGATGAATGGATAAGATAGGATACGATGGATGGATGGATGGATGGATGGACGGACAGACAGGATAGGATAGGATATACATGATAGACAGGATGGGTGGATGGATGGATGGATGGATGGATGGATGGATGGATGGATAGATGGATTCTGAGAGGAAGAAAGGAATGAAGGAAAGAAGGAAAGAGGAAGAAAAAGGATGGATGGAAGGATTCTGAGAGAGGAAGGAAGGCTTCCGAGGAAAGGAAGGAAGGAAGGAAGGAAGGAAGGAAGGAAGGAAGGAAGGAAGGAAGGAAGGAAGGTTGACAAAAGAAAGAGAAGGAAGGAGAGAGGAAGAAAGGAAGGGATGGGTGGATGGATGGATGAAAGGAAGGAAGGTTTCTGAGAAAGAAGGAAGGAGGGAGGGAAAATGAAGGGGAGAGGAAGAAATGGATGGACGGATAGGATAGAATATATGATAGACAGATAAATGGATGGATGGATAAGATAGGATACAGATAAGATAGGATACAGAATAGACGTAGATAGATGGATGGATGCATGGATGACTGAATGGATGCATGGATAGGATACATGATGGATGAATGGATGGGCAGGCAGGCAGGCAAGGCAGGCAGACACTCCCAGTCCTTCCACTTAATTTACTATAATAAATGTTTGCTTTATTGTCCACTTAAGATTCTGAGAACATTACAGCAACTTGTGAAGTGGTAGCTGAGTTGGTGGAATGCCTGCAGTCTGTCTTGACTCTGGGGCACAAGAAGAACAGCCCCATCCCTGCATTCCTCACCCCCGTTCTGAGGAACATCATCATCAGCCTGTCCCGGTTGCCACTAGTCAACAGCTATGCCCGGGTTCCCCTCCTGGTACGTATTGAACCTGGGAAGCTGAAGTGTTTCTTTTTTTCCTGCTTAGCCCATTCTTGTTTTCAGAGGAGTGAAACCCCAGCTTTTGTATTTTGAGATAACCTATATTTATTGTTGCAAACACCTGCTTTTTATTCTCGGTCTTTATTCAGGAAAGAAATGCTCCAAAAGCAGAGCTTCCAAATTGCTACCATGTTTCCCCGAAAATAAGACCCTATCTTATATTTATTTTTGCCACCAAAAAAAGGCACCAGGTTTTATTTTGGGGGGACATCATCCACTGACTAACCTCACTTGTGTGCGTCACCCCCCGGCCTCCTTTTCACCGTCAGAGGCCTTCAGGAACTTCTTCTTCTGTGGCTAGCAAGGCTTTCCTGAAGGCCTCTGCAGCAAGTAAGAGAGCTCTGGATCGATCCGGAGCTTTGTTCTAAGTTCCAGAGGCCTTCAGGAAAGCCTGGCCAGCCTTGATGGTGCGAGAAACAGGGTAGTATTAGTATACAGGTAGCCCTCAACATACGATCACAATGGAGCCCAAAATGTATATGGCTAAATGAGACATTTGTTAAGTGAGCTTTGCTCCATTTTATCGCTTTTCTTGCCACAGTTATGATGATGTTTTCAGTGATGTTGTAACTTTGAACGGGAACTAGGTGGACTGCTGTAAGTCAAGGACTACTTAACTATTTCTCCACCCTTCTATGTTTGCAATAGGTCTGGAAATTGGGCTGGTCCCCCAAGCCGACGGGTGAATTCGGCACGACGTTTCCTGAAATCCCTGTGGAATTTCTCCAAGAGAGAGAAATCTTCAAAGAATTTATTTACCGAATTAACACCCTTGGTAAGTCCCAGAGAGTGGAAATGAATTTCAGTCATTAAAGCTGAAGGCTTTTGGTACAGGTGAACATTTAAAAATCCCTGTTAAAAAGGTTTCATTCTGGGTGAATTTGCCTGCAACTCTCTGCCATCCTAAACAGCCGTTGTAGGGCTGAAGAAACAGACCAGGCAGAGTTCCTGAGATCTGTCATGCCGCCGTCAGAGTCTGAATCTGAGACAGAAGACAAACAGCTGACAGCGGGAGAGTGGCTCTGTTGGCTGTGGAGGAAACTGGGGAAGGGCAAAGTCAGGCTGGGCAGACCGGGGGAGAGGTAAAACAAGGGAGAGAGGGTTCAGAGGAAGACCAAGGCCCACTGCCACCGCCTCCTAGGGAAGAAGGCAGAAGAGAGCAATGTGGGTGGTGTGGCTTATGAGGAAGGAAAGGCCCCTGATTCCCTTCACAAGGCACACCTGGGGAGGGAATTTAAAGGAGAGGCCATTCGGAGGGGCATTTGTTGGGAACAAACGCTGAATTCATCTAGTGTTGAGAGTTGTAGTCCACATTCCTGGAATTCTTCCTGACCGCTGTGCTTCTGTGTGCCGTGCTGGAATTATTGGACTCATTATCTTGCCCTGCTGGAGTGATTGATTGCAGTCATTCTGCCCACAGGAGTCTCTGCAGCCAGAGGCTGTTGCAGGTTCGTGGGAGAGTTTTTCTCCAGGCTGGAGAGTAAGCGGGACGTTGGGGGCAAAGTTGGAGCAAATAAAGGGACTCATACCTGTTCTCTGGCTATGTTGCCTTTGTGCCACTCCCCGGGTCATCACAAGAACAGGGACATAAAGATAGCAATAGCAAAGCCCCTAGACTTTCACAGGGCTTTACAGCCACTTCCCAGGGCTTTACAGCCTTCTCTAAGCAGTTTACAGAGCCAGCCTCTTGCCCCCAACAAGATGCGTCCCCATTTTACTGACCTCAGAAGGATGGAAGGCTGAGTCAACCTTGAGCTGATCAGGATCGAACTCCTGGCAGTGGGCAAAGTCAGCCTGCAATACTGCATTCTAACCACTGCACCACCACTGCCCTATTCTGTCCAGTCCAGGGGGTCAGTTTACATCTCCTCTTGATTCAGAGTTGAAGAGAGTACAGGTCATCTGTAAAGACCCTTGTGATATTTGTTTCTCATGATTTTGCTGTCCTTCGGATTTTAAATAAAGGAGCCTGAGAGGCTCTGGATTCTGGAAGGCTAAATATTGATTGATGTGTCGTATTTCTAAAGCTGCCCATCTCACAGCAAGTCTGTGGTTTTTACCTGTAGGATGGACAAACCGCATGCAGTTTGAGGAAACCTGGGCCAGCCTCCTGGGAGTTCTTGTGACCCAGCCGATCATCATGGATCAGGAGGAAAACCAGCAAGAGGTAAATGATCAGGTGTCCTTGGTGCCTTCTGGCCTTGGTCTCTCTTTCTCTCCCTCTCCCTCTCCATCTCTTTCCCTCCCCTGCTCTCTCTGTTTCTCTCTCTGTTTCTCTCTCTGTTTCTCTCTCTGTTTCTCTCTCTCTCTCTCTCTGTCTCTCTGTGTCTCTGTCTGTGTCTCTGTCTCTCTCTCCCTCTCTGTCTCTGTCTCTCTCTGTCTCTTTCTCCCTCTCTGTCTCTCCCCCTGTGTGTGTGTGTGTCTCTATCTCTCTGTCTCTCTCTGTGTGTCTCTCTCTGTCTCTCTCTCTGTCTCTTTTTCCTTTCTGTCTCTCCCTCTCTTTCTCCCTCTCTCTCTCTCTGTCTCTTTGTAGAAATCCATTTTTTTCCTAGATAGGCCTAAACATCTGATTCTTTTCAGAAGTTTCCTTCCCTCTCACTCCCCGTTTCCCACCCTCCCACCTACATTAGATTGACACCTGTGCCCTTTTCTTTGTTTCCAGGAAGACATGGAAAGGACCCAGATCAACGTTCTGGCTGTTCAGGCAATCACCTCCTTGGTGCTGAGCGCAATGACCATCCCGCTGGCCGGCAATCCAGCCGTGAGCTGTTTGGAGCAGCAGCCTCGAAACAAAACCTTGAAAGCTCTTGACACCAGGTATTTCGCTTCCTATATCCCTCGTTACACCTTGATTAGGGGAACACAGCTTGTAAACTCCTTAGCTCTGTGATAGGAGCATAATTTGCAAGCCTTCTCGTGGTTTCAGGGAAATATCAAAAAACAGAAACAAGAGAACCCTCCAGGAGAAAACCCCTGAGTCAGTCACAGACTTCCTGGTGGCAGGAGAGGATAGAATGGAATGGGATGGGATGGAATGGAATGGAATGGAGAGGAGAGGAAAGGAGAGGAGAGAGGATAGAAAGAATAGAGGAGAGGAAGAAGGATAAAGATAGAATAGAGAAAGAGAGGAAGGAAAGAAAGAAAAAATAGAATGAAGTTTAGAGTAGAGTGGAATGGAATGGAATGGAAAAGGAATAGAATGGAAGAATAGAAGAATGGAATGGAATGGAATGGAATGGAATAGAATAGAACAGAGGAGGGGAGCAGAGGAGAGCAGAAGAGAAGAGAGTAGAAGAAAAAATAGAATAGAACGAAGTTTAGAGTAGAGTAGAATAGAACAGAATAGAATATCGGAATAAAGAATAGAGTAGAGTAGAATAGGAAAGAGAAGAGGAAGAGAAGAGAATAATGAAGAGAAGAGAGAACAGAACTGTTGGAAGGGACCTTGGAGGTCTTCTAGTCCAGCCCTCTGCTCAAGCAGGAGACCCCATACCATTCCAGACAAGTGGCTGTCCAGTCTCTTCTTTAAAACCTCCAGTGATTAAGCACCCACAACATCTGAAGATCTGAAGGCAACTTCTGTTCCACTGGTTGATTGTCCTCACTGCTAGGAAGTTTTTCCTCCATTCCAGGTTGCCTCTCTCCTTGATTCATTTCCATCCATTGTTTCTTGTCCTGCCTTCTGATGCTTTGGAGAATAGGTGGACCCCGTCTTCTTTGGGGCAGCCCCTTAGATATTGGATCACTGGACCTACTTTTCATTAAACTAGACATACCCAATTCCAGCAACTGTATGTTTTAGCCTCCAGTCCCCTAATGCTCTTTGTTGCTCTCTCTGCACTCTTTCCAGAGTCTCAGCATCTTTTTTACATCGTGGCGACTTAAGCAGAGGGAGCTCAACTGTGGACAAATCCTTTCTAATCCCAACAAGTGCTTGAGAAGGATTAAAAAGCAGTTTCTTTCCTTTATTTTCTCTCTTGCTCTTCCTCTCTCTTCATTCGACTCTGTATCATTCCATTTATCTTTGATTTAAGGCAGCGTCCCTCAACCTGCAGTATACAGAACCCTGGGGGGGGCGGGCACGATATCATCACAGGGGGCTCACCAAGGCTTGAAGAACTGTTATGGTTTAAATCTTGAGTTAACTTTCAAAGTTGCAACTTTGAACGGCCACTACGAATGGTCGTAAGCCGAGGACTTCCCCGTAGCCCATTTCAGCTATAAATGTCACATGCTTTCAAGAAAAGGGGAAAAAAGGAACATGTGTTTTAAAACGCCTCACTGAATTGACCATTTCTCTCTCTATATTATTACTAGCTCGATACCTGTGCTTTGCAACGAAACTATGTGGTCCGGCTTAGTTTTTGGGGAGGAAAATAAGGGGGGGAAATTCTGCCTCTGTCTACCAGCATCCATCGGTATTCATCTGGCTAGTGTCCTGTCTGTGTGTGAGAGAGTTGAGGGCTGTTTGGAAACCTAAACCATATTTGCTGTGTGAGCAAGAAGGAGACAGCAAGGAGCCTGGGCGTGGCTTAGCTCAACTGTTCTGTACTAAAGCTGCTTGGTGTTGGTCTGAAGCTGAAACTGAAACTCCTCTGCTTGTGTTTTGCATTTGGAAGAGATTTCTTTTCAGGTGGGGAGAGGGAGTAGAACTGCTTAGCATCAGAGCATGATGATGATGATGATGATGATGATGATAATAATAATAATAATAATAATAATAATAATAATAATAATAATAATAATAATAATAATAATATAGGAAATACTCTAAATGCTCTGATGGTCATTTTGAAAAATCCTTTCTTAGTGAGCCCCTAGAAGCCAAGAGGAACATAAGTGCCAAATTTCAAGTCTGTAGGCTTTACGGTTCTGGAGATTTTGTGATGATGTATGAGGGGCATTTCGCTGTTTTATATTTTATATATATATATAGAAGATTCAAAACATTGCATTCTTTCTGCTGAATATCAGGTTCGGGCGAAAATTGAACATTATCCGAGGAATTGTCGAGCAAGAGATCCAAGAAATGGCCTCTAAGAGAGACAACGTTGCTTGCCACCATGTCTACCAGGTGTGGGACCCTGTTCCCTCCCTGACCCCCTCTACTACAGGTAAATGGTGATTTACACATTTGTCAGTATCTCAGCGATCAATGCAGCACATGCACAAGCACACAGAGAAATGCTCCACGCTATGTGTGCTTGGATTCGGGAAGAGAAATCAAGTCTTGCTCAACGTTAAAAGCTCGCAGCTGATCCTGCATTTTTAACCGGGGACAATTTCCTTGAGTTGTGGCCACAATTGAGCCACAAATTTTCTGTGGTTCTGAGACATTTGTTAAGTGAGTTCTTGCCACAGTTTTTCAGTGAATCCCTGCGTGATGATGCAGGGCACAGCACGAGGCAACACAAGCAGCTCCAAATTTTCCCAAACGCTCCCACGTTTCTGGCAAGTCCCAGAGCAAAGTGGTCTCTCACACACACACACAGACACACACACACACACACACACACACACACACCCCTCCAGAAGCCTCTGGCTACAAGTAGCCCAGCCCAGCGCTGTGTACACCAAGGCTGCACAGCAATAAATCCAGCAGGGCAGTCGAAGAGTCCAGGAATCAAAGGAGCAAGGCAAGTAATCCAGAAATCCCAAAAGAATGCAAGGAATCCAGGAAAGTTCAAACGTCAGCACTCGGCACTCTGTGAATTCAGCATTTGTTCCCGACAAATGCCCCTCCTCACAGCGTTCTCCTTAAGTCTCAGTCCCCAGGTATGCCTTGTGAAGAGAGGCTGTTCTCGCCTTCTCTCCACTCTCCATACTCGGGGATCAGGAGGGGGTGGTCCTTGCTCATCGCCTGAGCTCTGTCTGTCATGTTCCCTGCTTAGCCTCTCTCAGTCATCTTGCCCCCTGGCCTGACTCAGCCTGCTCCTCCCCACATTCCAACGAAGCCGCTCCCTTCATTTCCCTCGGCTCCAGTTCCTGCTCATCTCCCCCGGCAGATTCAGGCTCCAACAGGGGGATGAAACCCCTCTCCTCCAGATCAGGGACTGGTGATTCGTGGGGTTTCACCTCCCTTTGGCTCCTTTATCAGTCTAACACAGTGGTCACCAACTGGTGGGCCGGGGACAACTGGTGGTCCATGAGAAAATTTTGGCGGTCCACAAAATTTTGGTGTCCCCCACAAAGCACCCCCCCCAAAAGCAATTAGTCCAGACTACGCAGGAACACAAGGATGGCCCGCCTACCCGCTGGCCACCACCCTTCAGCTGAGTGTAAACTTTATCTTGAGTAGAGCCATGCAAGCTGGAACTGGAAGGTAAGACCAACGGCAGGGCAGGAAAATCTGCCCGGGTTGCTGATGTTGGTGGGAAAGATGGTCCCATATTCCAGAGCTGCAGGAGTCACAGGACTGGCTCTTTAGTCATCCTGGAGCGGCTCCTCTAGTCCATGGCAGGCTGGTGCACCCAGGTGGAGGAGCAGCTACTCCGGGATGACCAGAGGGCCAATCCTGTGACCACTGCAGCTCTGGAATATGGGACCGACTTTCCCACCAACATCAGCAAGCCACCATCAGTCAAAATTTGTATTAGTGATCCATGGGATTTAAAATTATGAGTTTGGTGATCCCTGAGGTCCAAAAGTTGGCGACCCCTGATCTAACAGGTAAATAAATTGAAACTCTGGCCCTCCTAATTACATTTCCTTTTTTAAATTTCAGGTGCCCTCATCAGCCATGAGAAGCTGCTGCTGCAGATCAATACCGAGCGTGAAATGGGGAATATGAGATACAAACTGGGACAGGTTGGTTCAAATGCCTGTTAAGAAAAAAAAGAAAAGTGAGCCATTTTCAGATCCCTAAAACCCAGGCAGTCTGTTCTGACCTAGGCTTCGTCCACTGTAATTAATCGCAAACTTGTTTTAAAAGCAAAACCTATTTTATTGCAATGCTGGGAATTGTTTTCATTCCCAGCCGGAATTAATCTCAAACAGTCCCCCGAGATAAGCACCCACCTTTCAGTGCTGTGAAGTGCTGCCAGAAACAGAAGTATCCAATTAACTATAAAAGAAACCAGCCGAAGTACAAGAAAAAACCAACCAAAGTACGCAGAAGTTAAGGATGACTCGGAACAGACGGAACTACTTTGCTTCCTGCAAAGGTTTCATCATTTAGGTCTGACTTTTATCCCTTATGGGAAGAGCAATCACCTCCCAGCCTTACTCCTGAGTCACCCCTTTTGTTTCAGCTGCTCTCGCCTTCTGGCAACTCTACGTATATGCACACTGGGAACAGGTTCCCCCTGTTCCTCTGCCTCGCTGCTGCTAGACTCTAGAGGCAGCACCCCATTCCCAGATGGTCATGGCCCCATCTCTGTATCGGACGGAGGACCCTCATTCAAATTCTCTCCAGACTCCCTGAAGGTCCCCATTCTTCCCCACTGTCTGACTCCTTTGCCGGTTGCACTGGCTGCCGGCGAACCACAACACAGTCCTCGACGTACAGCCGTTCGTTTAGGGACCATTCAAAGTTACAACGGCACTAAATAAAAGGAGGCCCCTGACCATTTTTCACCCTTGTGACCATTGCAGCATTCCCCCATGATCATGTGATTTATACTTAGCCTTTTGGCCACCAACTCCTACTTATGACAAGTTGCAACATCCCAGAGGTCAAAGCGATCCCCGTTTGCGACGTTCCGACAAGCAAAGTTGATGGCAAAAGCCAACCGGGCAACTCCTTTCACAATTTCAGCGGGTCGCTTAACAGCGGTGGCAAGAAAGATTGTGAAATCAATTTTTAACCATTGCGCCCACCGAAATGTTGAGCCTTGGTTTTGGTCGTATGTCGAGAACTACCTGTAACGGCCTTTCGGCGTCTTCATGACTTGATTTATGCCTTAATTCAGGGTGGTGTTTTGTTAGGTTGAGGAGCGCCTTTAGGAGCTCAAGAATTGTTTTCAATCTTTATTTTTTCTTGATTTTTATTTTTTTTGGCCCGCAGGTCTCCATCCATTCTGTGTGGTTGGGAAATAGCATTACCCCATTGCGGGAAGAAGAATGGGGCGGAGATGAAGATGATGAGAGCGACATGCCTGCTCTTACTTCTCCCCCCTCCTCGCCCATCAATTCCAGGTGTGTGTGTGTTTTTTTAATTTATTTTCTCTCTGAATGGAAGATGAATGAATACATTTGTTGGGAATGGTATAGGTCAGTGATGGCGAACCTTTTTGTTGTGGTGTGCCGAAAGTTCGCACCTGCCGGCACCCACAATGCAATGTGCCCCGCCCCCTGCGCATGCACGCACAACACCCACCACCACCTTACCTGCACTGTGCACACGTGTGCCTCCCAGCTGATTTTCTGCCTGCTTGAGGCCGTTTTTGCCCTCCCAGAGGCTCAAGGGAAGCCTCTGCAGGCTCGGGAGGCCGAAAAATGGGCCCGTTTTGGTATTTCCGGAAGGCCCATTTTTCGGCCTGCCGAGGCGACAGAGGCGCCGGGAGGGCAAAAGGGGCCTCAAACAGGCCGAAAATCAGCTGGGAAGCACGTGCATGTGCAGTGCAGGTAAGTTTGGCTGGAGCTCGCGTGCCCACATGTGCCCACGTGTGCCATAGGTTTGCCATCACAGGTATAGCTTGAGCAAGGGGTTAGACTAGAAGACCCCCACGGTCCCTTCCAGCTGTGTTATTCTGTTACAAATGAAGCTGGCTTGTATGTGAACAGGAATGACCAGCTGCATCCCTTTCAGGAACAAGGAAGTGAGCTGAAGCCACTTCCTACCATCCCAAACTGCAAGGGAAAAAAAGATCCGAAAATGAGCTTGTAGCAGTGACAGAAGAAGAGACAGGGGCTCCATTGCAGCTCATTTCTGGGACCCCAATGAGCAGAGGTGTGGGGAATTATGGCCCTTTTGATGACCTGAGCCTTGGTGGCTCAGCTGCTGTAAATGAAGCTGCTTTACTGTAGGATGACCAGCTGTCCACCAGGCTCAAGAAGTGAGCTGAAGCCACTTCCTACCATCCCAAACTGCAAGGGAAAAAAAGATCCGAAAATGAGCTTGTAGCAGTGACAGAAGAAGAGACAGGGGCTCCATTGCAGCTCATTTCTGGGACCCCAATGAGCAGAGGTGTGGGGAATTATGGCCCTTTTGATGACCTGAGCCTTGGTGGCTCAGGCTGTAAATGCCTGCTCTTAAGATCCAGCTGTCTACAATTACTGTAGGCTCGAATCCCACCAGGCTCAAGGTTGACTCAGCCTTCCATCCTCTCGGGGTAGGTAAATTGAGGACCCAAGATTGTTGGGGGCAATTAGCTGACCTTGTAAAAATGCCGCTTAGTAATAATAAGCAGGCATATACAATGGAATGAAGGCTATTGCTGTGCACACTGGGTTGTATCCCAAAAATTGTAAGCCGCCCTGAGTCTTCGGAGAAGGGCGGCATATAAATGTAATTAAAAAAAAAAAACTCCCAGAATTCCTGAGCCTAGTAACAAAACGTTTGGAATCCAACCCACAAGCTCGGAGAACAAAGTGCCACCCTCATCCTACACCCAATTTAGATACCATGCTTCCACAAAAATAAGACTTTGTCTTATATATATATGTATATTGCCACCAAAAAAGGCACCAGGTCTTATTTTCGGGGGATGTCATCCACTGACTAACCTCACATGTGTGCGTTGCCCCCAGCCTTCTTTTCGCTGTCAGAGGCCTATAGGAACTTCTTCTGCAGCTGGTAAGGCTTTCCTGAAGGCCTCTGCAGCCGATAAAGGAGTTATCAGCTCCAGAGGCCTTCAGGAAAGCCTTGCCAGCCTTGCCAGCTATAGAAGAATTGGGCCGGCAAGGCAGGTTTCGGGGTGTGCAAGGCCTGGCTAAAACTATCCAAAGGTAAGTAGTAGGGCAGCTATAGCACCCTCCCATCCCCACCCTAGCTTAATTTTTACCCATCCACTCTGGAGTGGGTGGGATCTTAATTAGGGCTTATTTTGGAAGTAGGGCTTATATTGGGCTCACATGTAAAAAAAAATCAAGCTAGGACTTACTTTCCAGGTAGGTCATATTTTCAGGGAAACAGGGTATTTGCACCATAATATTTACAGTGGAATTTTTTGGGTGTCTTAACTTCTCTTGACTTGTAGGAATGTTTGGATACCAACCCACAAGCTCGGATAACGTATCTCTAACCCCCATTCCTACACCCAAATTACAGATATTTGCCACCCTCGCAGGTCTAATATTTAACTGTGAATTTCTGTCGACTTACTAACTTCTCTTGGCTTGTAGGAAGCACCGCGCTGGGGTAGACATTCATTCGTGTTCTCAGTTCCTGCTGGAATTATACAGTCAATGGATTCTGCCATCCAGCCCAAACAAAAAGACACCAGTTACCCTGATCAGCGAAGTGGTCCGATCCGTAAGATTTTCAGTGTTTTCCTTCTCATAAATCACATTTTGAATTGTTGACGGTACAGATGAGTTCAGCAGCAAAGAAATATTTTCGTTGATACAATTAATCATTGCCACATTTCTGCGTATTTTAAGCTTTTTTTCTTTATGTACCAGGTTTATAAATCTCTCCAAATCTGAGCATCTCACATCTTAAGTCAGTGGTGGGATGCAACCGGTTTAACAGCCAGTTCGGTGTGCGTGCGCGCCTAACGCGTGCTTTGCGTGCATGCACAGTGTTCAAAACCTGCCCATGTTAAATGTAAAAAAACCTACCTACTATGTCAACACTGGTGAGTGAAACAGCTAACGCATGAATCAGCTGAGCTAAAAAAACAGGGAAATATAGGACAGGAAAGGGCAGGGGTCGGTGGGCGGGACCAACTGCTCACCTGAACTTCTGGTTTGCTAGAACCATTGTGAACTGATAGAATCCCACCACTGATCTTAGCGCAGTGGTGGCTAACCTTTTTGGGCTCCTGTGCCGATAATTGCGCGTGCATGCTCACATGCCACCACCCAGAAAGCCATGCGCACAGGTCCCCCCACGCTCCCTGCACATGCGCGCACTATCCCCTGCATGCACCGCACATCTGTGCATGCAAACGCTACTCCCGGTGCATCTCTGTGCATGCGTGAATGACCCTCCCAGCACGCTATGCATCTGTGCATGCTCGTGCGTTTCCCCTGCATATGTGCACCCAATACCCAACTATCAGTCAGGCGGGCGGCACGTGCGCATGTGCAGTAGACCTGCTCTGGGAAAGGGCTCACATGCAGACAGTAATGGCTCTGCGTGCCACTTCCGGGACACATGCCATAGGTTTGCTACCACTGATCTTAATGCCTTAAGACAGGTAGTCCTCGACTTTTTTTTTTTAATTCATATTTATATGCCGCCCTTCTCCAAGACTCAGGAGGCTTACAATTTTGGGATACAACCCAGTGCGCTCAGCAATAGCCTTCATTCCATTGTATATGCCTGCTTATTACTAAGCGGCATTTTTACAAAGTCAGCTTATTGCCCCCAACAATCTTGGGTCCTCAATTTACCTACCCCGAGAGGATTCTACCTCCGGCACTAACCTGGGCGTAGCCAACTCTGAGATATGTAACTTACTGTCATCCTTGATCCTGCTTTTCCCCTCACCCCTCTGGATGTATCATCCAACGAAAAACGTCCCTAGCCAAGAGTCATCAATCATGCTCTCCAATTAGATTTTTCACGGGACCAGTGACCATTTTACACATTCAACGACCATTGCAGCTTCCTCCATGGTCACGTTGTTAAGTGAAATTGGTTTTCCTATCGACTTATAAGATGGTCACTAAAAGGGGATGCAATTGTCATAAATATGAGTCAATAGTCAAGCATCTGAATGTTGATCCCGTGCCCATGCAGCAATGGTCGTTAAGTGTGAAAACAGGTCACCGGTCACTTTTTTCCCCCAGTGATGTTGTAACTTTGAACAGTCGCTAAATGAACTGTTGTAAATCAGTATTAAATACCTGTATTTACACATTTTTGTTGGGCAAAAGTATGGTAAAGGGAATATATATTTGATTTTTACATGTACTAAGTTAGTGATGGTGAACCTATGGCACGCGTGCCGGAAGTGGCACGCAGATCCATCTCTGCCGGCACACGAACCGTCACCCCAGCTCAGTTCCACTGTGCATGCACGCACGCCTTCCACCAGCCAGCTGATTGATGGGTATCTGCCGCGTATATGCAGGGGTTGGGATGTATGCGGGAGATGCATGCGCAGGGGGCGGGGGGTCACACATGCGCAGGGGGCGTGGGATTACACATGCATGCATGGGCTGAGGGGTCGCATGCGCAGGGGGCAGGGGGAGCGGGGGGGGTCGCACATGGATTGCATTATGGGTGCAGGCATACATCCCCCATAGATAGGATCCGCAACTTGGATGTCCTCCTGGGTGCGCGACTCAGTTTGGAGGAGCAGATGGGAGCCATGGCCAGGGGGGCATTTGCCCAGCTTCGTCTGGTGCGTCAGTTGTGCCCCTACCTGGACCGAGATGCCCTACGTACGGTCACTCATGTGCTCGTTACCTCATGTGCTCGTTACTGCAATGCTGTTTACATGAGGCTGCCCTTGAAGACCACACGGAGGCTTCAACTTGTCCAGAATGCAGTGGCGTGGGTTGTGATGGGCGGGTCCCGATACTCCCATATCACACCACTCTTGCGCAAGCTGCACTGGTTACCAGTTGCCCTTCGTGTGAGATTCAAGGTGGTGGTGCTGACCTATAAAGCCCTCCCTGGCTTAGGACCAGGGTATTTATGGGGAACCCTGCTGCCAGTAACGGCTTCCCAACGTCCCGTGCACTCCCATAGGCAGGGCCTCCTTGGGGTGCCGTCGGCCAGACAATGTTGGCTGGTGACCCCTAGGAGTAGGCCTTCTCTTTGGGAGCGCCCACCCTATGGAATCAACTGCCCCTGGAGCTTCGGGTCCCCCCTGACCTCCGATCCTTCCGCCGTGCCCTAAAAACATGGCTTTTTCAACTCGCCGACCTGGACTGATAGAGGGGATGGGATTTTAGCAATAGTTTTATTAATTTTTACCGGCTTAGTGAGATTTCATATTTAATAGTTTTTTAATTTTTGTATTATATTCTTTTATTATTGTAAGCCACCCTGAGTCCTTCGGAGATAGTGACATAGAAATCTTATTAAATAAATAAATAAACAAACAAACAAACAAACAAAATACATGCATTGTGCAAAACTTTTAGCATCACGATGACAAAAGGTTAGCCATCACTGTACTAACTGCAGCCAGATTCGTATTTGCACAACAGTGGAAAAGCGAAGAGATCCCGACAGATGAGAGTGTAATTAAACAAATATGTGCAGAAATGGACAGATTTAAGACTTACAATTCAGAAAAAGGAAGGAACTGAATATTTCTTGGTATGGGACTTATTTTACCAATGGTTAGATAATAAAAAGAGAAGTTAGAAACATGGGGATACAAAAAGGTCCAATGTTATGAAGATTTTATTAAAGTAGATAAGTAAAATATTATTATTATTTTTGTTGTTGTTGCTGTATTAATATCATCGTGATGAATATCATTGTAAACATTTTGATTAGGATTTCCTAAAAATAATTGCACCCAGGCAACCCACTGTTTAATTGAAATTGAATTTTGACATGTAATGTAAATATGAATAAAACAAATAAAAAATTTTGATTTAAAAAACATATTTACTTTCAAGGCTTCCTGCTGCCCAAACTCTACGCAAACATGTTAGATCTACGACGTTAAAAGTTTGCTTGTGTTCACACATTTTCTGGCTTATGTCTTCACAGCTTTTAGCCGTCTCCGACTTGTTCACGGAAAGAAATCAGTTTGAAATGATGTACACAACCTTAACTGAGCTGCGGAAAGTGCACCCGTCGGAAGACGAGATCCTTCTTCAGTATTTGGTCCCTGCTATATGCAAAGCAGCGGCTGTCCTTGGCATGGTAAAGATGTTTGGATAATCACGGGCAGTGTCATCTCATAAAACATTTTGTATACAGTTTTATAGTGGACAATAGAAAGAAGAGGGGGAGTTTCCAAGAGCAGGCGGCAGTGTGGGATCAAAAGTACATTCCATTCATATTTTCTTCTGAGACTGATTAGATGACTGAAGCTTCTGCCGTCTATGGGGGAGGAAAGGGCCTTGATCCTCTTCATGGGCTGCAGCTGTGAGAACTGGTTAAAAGGACGGACATGCGTATGGGCCAGTGCTGGCAACAAAGCGTGGAAATATCTCTAGTCTGTTGTTCCTCTCTGAGTTTGGCGTCCTTCCCAGTGTGTGTTCCAATATCTGTGGAAGTCTTCAAGCCCTTATCTTGCCTGGTTCCCTTAATTGCTTCAGTGTGGTTTGTGTTGTTTTTATTCTTTATAATTTATAGGATTATTTTTAGTTTAAATGGCATTTCCTCCTTTTCGTAACTGCTTGTGGGGGAGTTTCTTGTCTCCAGTCAAGGATATTTGGAGCTTTGAAGCAAAGTGAAGGAATGAAAGGGGCTTTCCCTGTTTTCATGACTGTGTTTATTTTGTATCCCACCCTGGGTCATTACATTTTCTTGCCACATTTGTTCAGTGAATCACGACAGTTGCTAAGTTAGGAACACTGTTGTTAAGCGTATCTGGTTTCCCCATTGACTGTGCTTGTCCAAAGGTTGCAAAAGGGGGAATCATGTGACCCCAGGACACTGTGACCGTCATAAATAGGAACTAGTTGCCAAGACTCCGAATTTGGATCACGTGACCATAGGAATGTTGCAGGGATGAAAAATGCTCCTGAATTTCTTTTTTTCAGTGACGTAGTAGCTTTGAACAGTCACTAAGTGAACTGTTGTAAGTCAAGGACTACCTGTATTAGAGTCTGCACTCAGAAATCCATGCTGGGCAAAGCTTTTCCCCTTGGTAAATTCAACCTTGTTCTGACCAAGGCTTCCGAGACTGTAAGGACACACTTAGTTAAAACAACTCTTGTTTTATTTCAACACTGGGAATTATGTTTATTCCCAGCCGGTAATGAGTCCCAAACAGTCCCTCGAGATAAGCACCCACCTTTCTCTCCTTTGAATTGCTGCCAACAACAAAAGTGCCAAATGAACTATAAAAAACCAACCAAAGTACAAAGTCCACACAGAGCTTCAGGGATTAATCTGAACAGAATGAACAACTTTGCTTCCTGCAAAGGTTTCTCTACCTTTGCACTTCCTTTATCCCTTATGGGAGGGGCAATCACCTCCTAGCCTTACTCCCGAGTCAACCCTTTTGTCTCAGCTGCTCTTGCCTTCTGGTAGCTCTGTGCACATATGCACTGGGAACAGGCTCCCCTGGTGCCTCTGCCTCGCTGCTGCACCCCACTCCCAGATGTTCCTGGCTCCATCTCTGCATCAGACACAGGACCCTCGTCTGCGTCCTCCCCAGACTCCCAGACCGGTCCCCGTTCTTCCCCATTGTCCAATTCCGCTGCCATCTGCACAGGCTGCTGGCGAACCACAACAAACCTGACCCCCCCATGTCTTCTTTGCATCCATCAGGATAAAGCCGTGGCGGAACCCGTCAGCCGCCTGCTTGAATCGACACTCCGCAGCGCACACATGCCAAGCCGAATTGGCGCGCTGCATGGCATCCTGTACATTTTGGAGTGCGATCTGCTGGATGAGACGGCGAAGCAACTGATTCCGGTCATCACCGAATACCTGCTGTCCAATTTGCGTGGCGTAGCCCAGTAGGTCCTGATAGAAGAAACTCCTCACAAAATTTAGGGAGGAGATATGGAATTGGAGGGTGGGAACCACGCATCAAAACCTAACATGGTTATCTACTTTGGTGTGTTGGAAGAGGCATTTTTATTGAAATGTTAAAACAGCCCTGAGAACCTTTCGTTCCTAATGAAGGAGGATATTTGTAGCTCATGGTTGACATGAAGGATCCTTGGTGCTCACTGAGCTTGCTAGTTTTCTTGCAGACATTTCATAACCCAACTAGATAGCATCATCAGAGCTAGGAAGGAAGGGGTTTTGCAGGGAGGAGGAGGAGGAGTGGTGTGGGGTCCTTGGTGCTCACTGAGCTTGCTAGTTTTCTTGCAGACATTTCATGACCCAACTAGGTAAGAGCGTCAGTACTAGGAGGGAGAGGAGTTCTCTCAATTGGTATTCTAGTGGCTGGCCCTGTGAGTGTTGGTGGGAGTGGGTCTTTGGTCAGGCTGTTTACTATTAGTTCTTTGGCAGTTCCTTAACCGGGACATTGATTACTTCTTTTAGGTATGGTTTTATTTGTATAGCTACTCCTCAACTTACAACCACAATTTGAGCCCAGAATTTCTGTTCTGAAGCTGAGACATTTGTTCAGTGCGTTTTGGCCCATTTTACAACCTTTCTTGCCACCGTTGTTAAGTGAATCCCAGCAGCTGATAAGTTAATAAGCCTGGTCATTAAGCAAATCGGGCTTCCCCATTGATTTTGCTTTGTCAGACACCCCCCCCAAGAACACTGCAACCGTCATAGATACGAGTCAGTTACCGAGCGTCTGAATTTTGATCGTGGGGATGCTACAAAGGTCGTAACTTTGAGAAATGGTCGTAAGTCATGCCTTTCAGTGCTGTTGTACTTTTGAACAGTCACTAAATGAACTGTTGTAAGTCAAGCGCTACCTATAATTGCTTCTTCTAAGGCTGCCCAGGAGTGGTTTAGTCCTCTTTTATATTTCTTCCGTAGAAAAATGAAAGAAGAGAGTGTTCATTTTTAATGCCAATCTCTGTCATATGTTGAACCCTTTTTTTGGTCTCTTTTAACAGCTGTGTGAATCTCCACAACCAGCAACACATCTTGGTCATGTGCGCAGTGGCCTTCTACTTAATCGAAAATTACCCTGCTGACGTTGGACCCGAATTTTCTTCAGGAATTATTCAGGTAGGTTTGAGGCCTCCCGAAGAGTTTCCCGTGTGGAAAGGCTTGTTGTGGCTTGCCGGCGGCTAACGGAGCTGGTAGCAGAGTTGGACAGTGAGGAGGTTGGGGAGGAACATGGGCCAGTCCTGGAGGCTAAGGAAGGCTCTGACGAGGGCTCTGCGTCAGAGGCAGAGATGGAGCCAGGATCGTCCGACAGTTATCAGCTGCCTTCGGAGTTGGAGATCAGTGGGGAAGAAGAATAGCTGGAGCTTGTTCTCAGTGTGCACAGAGCTGCCGGAAGAAGGGAACAGTTATGAACTAAGGGTTGACGTGGGAGTAAGGTCACAGGTGGATGGTGAATGGCCCCTCCCATGGAGATTAAAAGAAGAGCAAAAGGGGAGGGGGCTTTTGTAGGAAACAGTTTGTTCATTGCAGCAGTGTGAAGATCTGTCTGCATCTCAGAAACACTCTGCCGAGTCCTTCCTTGTCAGCACTGCGTTTGGAAATAGTTACTTGACTGCTCTCCAAGCTAGATAAGGTCTGTGCTCCTAATTACACCCTTGAAAGACACCTTTGCCAGGCCTTTGGCTGAATGTGAATGCAAGAAATTCACCTTCGTTTAATAAAAGGGATTTTGCCGGGATAAAAAGTCTGCTTGGTGCTTTTTGGGGAAGCCGAGGTCAGAACAAGGCTGAGGTGAAAAGAATCTTCTGGCTGATCCTCACGCCGTGCATTGGCCAGTCTCAAAACTGCTCAGCCATCCTTCTTCGTGTCAGGCCTGTCCCAACTTGGGGCGTTTAGGAAAGAAAGATCCTCGACTCCACTTATAGTGAAAGGTGGTACAGGTAATCCTTGACTTAACCGCAGTTTGTTCATTGACTGTTAAGAGTTACAGTGGCACTGAACCATGTGACTTAACAACCATTTTTCAAAGTTACGAGCTTTGCAGCATCCCCATGGTCACGTTATCAAAATTTGAATAATGTTTGTGCTTCTTTGATGTGCGTTTGCATGCCGTTCCCACGCCTATGTCCTTGGGTCGTTCAACTGTTCTGTCTGGTTGGCACCTCTGGTTCCTGTCATCCCTATGTCTCTCTATTCCCTCCACTCCACATTTCAGAACAGGCCGCTCTCAAAGCAAACTAGGCCTGGCACGACGTGGTCTTGACCCTTTCTCGTCTCTTCCTTCAGATGTGCGGACTGATGCTATCCGAAAACGAGGGATCCACTCCGTCGGTCATCTACCACTGTGTGCTGAGAGGTCTGGAAAGGCTCCTGCTTTCAGAGCAGCTCTCCCAGCCGGACTGTGAAGCGCTGGTGAAGCTGAGCGTGGACCGCGTGAACGTCCTCAGTCCGCATAGAGCCATGGCTGCCTTAGGGCTCATGCTGAGCTGCATGTACACAGGTAAAAGCACCTGTTGTCATTTCCTTGCCCTCCTCCGTGACTTGTTATTCAGGCCACGATCCACTGACTCGGTGGACAGGGACATGGTGGCTCAGGGGCTAAGACGCTGAGCTTGTTGATTAGAAAGGTTGGCGGTTCGAATCCCCAGCGCCACGTCGCGGAGTGAGCTCCTGTTCTTTGTCCCAGCTTCTGCCAACCTAGCAGTTTGAAAGCACGTCAAAAAAATGCAAGTAGAAAAATAGGGACCCCTTTGGTGGGAAAGTAACAGTACTTTGGTTGGTTTCTTTTCTAGTTCATTTGATACTTCTGTTTTTGGCAGCACTTCACAGAACTGAAAGGTGTGTGCTTATCTCGGGGGACTATTTGAGCTTAATTCCAGCTGGGAATGAAAACAATTCCCAGCGTTGCAATAAACTAAGTCTTGTTTTTAAAATAAGTGTGTGCGTGATTATGGTTTAGGAAGTGTCGGTCAGAACAGATTGCAGGAGGCTGTCACAGCCAAAAGCAGAGCTAGGGAAACCATATTGGGAGAAAATAAAAGAGTTGTCTGGAAAAAATAATCAAACAAAGGATAGACTGGAAACCAGAAGTATATTTGCTGGGCATAATCCCAGAAGGTTATGATAAAAGAAACTACTTATTTAGTTTTACATAGGCTGACAGCAGCAAGGATTAGCTAATGCAAAATTCTGGGAAAATGAGAACACCCCACCAGATGAGGAGGTAATCAGGAAAATCCTAGAATGTGCTGAGATGGGCAGATTAACTTGAAAAAGAAAATAAACAGAAGACTCAGATTACTATTTGACATGGAATAGTTTTTACGAGTGGTTTAAAACAAGGGTATTATCAGACCTGTTAATTTATGTGTTGTTATATTATTAGTATTATATATAATATATATATATTACAGTATTAGATATGTTTTTTTGTAAATCATATACCCGGACAAGACACTGTATTCAAAAAATGTTTATGAATAAAATCTAAAAAAAAGAGAGAGAGAGAGAACTAGATAGCCCATTTTCGTTGGCAGAGAACTTGGGCTGTCACAGGTGTCCCATTCCCTGCCCCCCCGGACATGAATGATGTCGAGCTGGCCACACCCATCTGGTCCCCCAAGGTCAAACACAACCCTGATGCGGCCCCTCAATGAAATCGGGTTTGATGCCCCCCCCCCGGTATATGCAAATGGCCTGCGTTCTGTCAATCATCCTTGCTTGTCAATTCCCTTTGGTCAATCTTGCAAGATTGTAGTAATGATTCTTATCTTTATCATCCTCCTCCCCACCCTCCAATTGTGGCTTTAGGAAAAGAGAAAGTGAGTCCCGGACGAAGCTCGGATCCTCAGTCGGCAGCTCCGGATAGCGAATCGGTCATCGTGGCAATGGAGCGAGTATCTGTCCTCTTTGACCGGTAAGAACAGAAAGCCAGGAAGAATTCATCCTTGGCACATATGTTCCTCTTGGCTTCTAGGGGCTCACTAAGAAAGAATTTTTCAAAATGACCATCAGAGCATTTAGAGTATTTCCTATATTATTATTATTATTATTAACGTGCTCTGATGCTAAGGAGTTCTACTCCCTCTCCCCACCTGAAAAGAAATTTGTTCCAAATGCAAAATACAATCAGAGGAGAGGAGTTTCAGTTTCAGTTTCAGAGCACCAAGCAGCTTTAGTACAGAATGGTTGAGCTAAGCCACACCCAGGCTCCTCCCTGTCTCCTTGCTTACACAGCAAATACTGTTTCAGTTTCCAAACAGCCCTCAACTCTCTCACACACTGACAGGACGCTAGCCAGTGAATACCGATGGATGCTGATAGGCAGAGGCAGAATTCCCCCCCTCCTTATTTTCCTCCCCAAAAACTAAACCCCCACCACATAGTTTCATAGCGAAGCACGGGTATCGAGCTAGTATTGAAATAAATTGTTTTGGGAACTGTCTCTGGTGAGCCATTGCCTTCCATTCCCAGCCCTTTGACCTTAAGCTGGTGTCTCGGGATGGTACAATGAGTAGTTAGCCTTCACACACACACACACACACACACCCCGTCATGGTAGATTGGCAGCTAGCCAATGTGAAGTGCAAGCATAGGATGGCAGTTCTGCCATTGGGGTTCCCTGAAGTAGACCTTGAAAGGAGGCTCTGGCCGGCCAGCCCTGGAGACTGATGGCCAGGCTCTCTCCGCAGGGTCCGGAAAGGATTCCCCTTTGAAGCCCGGGTGGTAACGCGGATCCTCCTCAGTTCCTGGATGACTTTTTCCCTCCACAAGACGTGATGAATAAAGTGATTGGAGAATTTTTATCCAACCAGCAACCCTACCCACAATTTATGGCGAAAGTGCTCTACAAGGTAAGGTTTTGCGGCACAAGGTAAGCCTCGGTGGCACAGTGGTGAGTGTGCGCTACTGCAGGCTACTTCTGCTGACTGTCGGCTGCCTGCAATTTGGCAGTTCGATCCTAACCGCCTCAAGGTTGGCTCAGCCTTCCCTCCTTCCGAGGTGGGTAAAATGAGGAACCCAGATTGCTGGGGGGGCAATAGGCTGACTCTGTAAAACTGCTTAGAGAGGGCTGGAAAGCACTGTGAAGCGGGATATAAGTCTATTGCTACTTCCTTCTTTCCTTTCCTTTCCTTTCTTTCCCTCCCTCCCTCCCTCCCTTCCTTCCTTCCTTCCGTTGTCCTTCTTCCATCCTTCCTGGCACAGTGATTAGAATGCAGTATTGCAGGCTGACTCTGCCCGCTGGCAGGACTTCAATCCTGACCAGCTCAAGGTTGATTCAGCCTTCCATCCGAGGTGGGTAAAATGAGGACCCAAATTGTTTGGGGGTGATAGGCTGACTCTGTAATCCACTTAGAGAGGGCTGGAAAGCACTGTGAAGTGGTATATAAGTCTATTGCTGCTCCTTTCCTTCCTTCCTTCCTTCCTTCCTTCCTTCCTTCCTTCCTTCCTTCCTTGTGCAGTATAAATAAAATAAAAATAAATTTAAAAAAGAATGCAGTATTGCAGGCTGACTCTGTCCACTAGCAGTAGTTCAGTCCTGACCAGGCTGACTTTGAAGTCCACTTAGAGAGGGCTGTAAAGCATTGTAAAGTGGTATATAAGTCTATTGCTACCCCTTTCCTTCCTTTCCTTTCCTTTCCTTCCTTTTCCTTTCCTTTCCTTTCCTTCCTTCCTTCCCTTTCCCTTCCTCCCTTCCTTCCTTGCACAGTGGTTAGAATGCAGTATTGCAGGCTGACTCTGCCCACTGCCAGCAGTTCGATCCTGATCAGTTCATGGTTGACTCAGCCTTCCATCCATCCAAGGTGGGTAAAATGAGGAGCCAGATTGTTGGGGGGGCGATAGGGTGACTCTGTAAACAGCTTAGACAGGGCTGGAAAGCACAGTGAAGAAGTATATAAGTGCCATTGCTATTTTCCTTCCTTCCTTCCTTCCCTTCCCTTCAATATTCCTCCCTCCCTTCATTCTCTTTATCCTTCCTCCCTTTCCTTCCTTCCTTCCTTCCTTCCTTCCTTCCTTCCTTCCTTCCTTCCTTCCTTCCTTCCTCCCTCCCTCCCTCCCTCCCTCCCTCCCTCCCTCCCTTCACAATGGTTAGAATGCAGTACTGCACCCTGACTCTGCCGACTGCCAGCAGTTTGATCCTGAATGGCTCGAAGTTGACTCAGCCTCCCATCCTTCCGAGGTGGGAAAAATGAGGACCCAGATTGTTGGGGGCGATAGGCTGACTTTGTAAACCGCTTAGAGAGGGCTGGAAAGCACTGTGAAGCAGTATATAAGTGCCTTTGCTATTTTCCTTCCTTCCCTTCCCTTTCCTATTTTACAACTTTTCCTGCCACGGTTGTTAAAGTGAATCCCCACCATTGTTAAATTAGTAACCCTGTTGTTAAGTGAATCCGGCTTTGTCCCTGTTGACTTTGATTGTCAGAAGGTCGCAAAAAAGGGAATCTTGTGAACTCCAGGGGCGCTGCGACCGTCGTAAATAAGAGCCAGTTGCCAAAGCATCCGAATTTGGATCACGTTGACTATGGAGATGCTTCAACAGTCATAAGTGTGACAAATGGTCACTTTTTTTCAGTGTTGTAAGTTTGAGTGGCCACTAAGCGAACTGCCGTAAGTCGAGAACTTCCTGTATTCTTTTTTTTTTAATTTATTTATTCAAAATTTCAAAAATTTAAAAAGGAGAAACAAGTTCTCACGTTTTACACTGACATCATAGCAGAGTGTATGTTTTCTAATAACAATTAGATTAGTTTACCATTGGTATATCTATAACTAATTTACTCGTTCCTTGATTACTATACTACTGTTAGATTACAATACTTACTTGCCTACGTTACTTTGCATATATACATATGAATATATCATATTCATCTTCAAAATGTCTTTAGTCACTTTCACAAACATCTGTACTCCTTTTTCTTAACCATTTACACCATATATTCCATATCGTAAAATACTCTTCTTCTTCTCTGTTTTTTAATAACATTGTTTGTCTAACCATATCTGCGCATTGATGTATCTTGCTAATTACTACTAGATCTGTGGGTGTCATGGTCAATTTCCAGTTTCGAGCGAGAGAAATTCTTGCAGCAGTTATAATATGTAGTATTAGGTGTCTTATCCCATGTCAGTTCTAGCATACCTAGCAGAAAGATTTCTGGTTTGAACTTGATCTTCTGCTTTGTTAACTCCTCTAACCATGCTTGGATTTTAAGCCAATACTTTTGTACTTGGGGACATGTCCACCACATGTGAAAATACGTTCCCTGCCTATGGTTGCACTTCCAACATTTTGCTGATAGGTTGGGAAACATTCTGGCTAGTCTCGCTGGTGGGAAGTGCCACCGCTAAAACATTTTATAAATATTCTCCTTATAGGAGACCGAGGATAGGACTTCCTGTATTCTTAAGTAACAGATTTTTTTAAAAAAATTACACCTAAAAATCCTTACTGGGTGCAGGACGTGATCAGCCCACCTCAAAATAATAGCCATTTAGACATTTGTCACATAATATCCAAATGACTTTTCCAAGACCTCCGAAGGATGAATGATGGCTCTTTGATTTCTCCAGGTCTTCCAGTCCTTGCATACGACGGGACAGTCCTCCATGGTCCGGGACTGGGTGATGTTGTCGCTCTCCAACTTCACGCAACGGACGCCGATCGCCATGGCGATGTGGAGCCTTTCCTGTTTCTTCGTCAGTGCTTCCACCAGCCACTGGATTTCAGGAATGTATCCTCTGACAGAGGTCTCTGGAGATTCGCCGTCCTCCAGATCACCGATGTCCCCAAGGTGCTTTTTTTTTTTTGAAGAGGCAACTGGACTTTCTTGGCTTTTCTCTGAAGATGTTTCACTTCTCATCCTAAAGAAGCTTCTTCAGGATGGTGGGGAAGGGAAGGGTTTGTACTCCTTGCAGACAAGCTGGTCATTTGCATCCTTAGAGAGCCGTTGAGGCCACTTGGAGGTTTATCTGTGTCCTTAGGGTCACCTGAGAGGTGCAAATGGTTGTGGAGTCCACAACACGGTCCTTTCATCAGTTCCAAGGAGGCTCCACCCCCATTTGAACCACTCAGGTGACCCCGAGGACACAGACAAAACTCCAAGCAGCCTCAACGACACTCTCGAAGGATGCAAATGACCAGCTTGTATGCAAGGACTAAAAATACTTCCATTCCCTTCCATCCAGTCAGAACTGAAGAAGCTTCTTGGATGAGAAGGGAAACGTCTTCAAGGAAAAATAAGTAAATCCAGTTGCTCCTTGAAAAAAGCACCTTTGGGATATCCTCTGACAAGCTTGTTTGGTTTGCAGATTCTCCTTTGGAAGGGGAGAGTGGCCCTTTGGTGTCCAGGGGAAAACCCAAGGGATGGGGAGAGAAATACAGGTAGTCCTTGATTTTTGACCACCAGCAAAATTTACATTGCTGAGTGAGATGTGTGTTAAGCGAGTTTTGCCCCATTGAACAATCTTCCTTGCCCCTGTTGTTCAGCGAATGGCCTCAGTGGTTAAGTCAGCAGCCCGCTTGCTAAGCGAACCTGGCTTCTGCCTGGTCTTTGCTTGTCAGAAGGTCACAAAAGCAGGCGAGTCGCTAAGTAAGACACGTGTTGCTAAAGCGAGCTCTGCCCTGTTTGGGCAGACTTTTCTTGCTGCCGTGGTTTTGGTGGAATCACCGCGGTCATTAAGTGAGGGACACCGCTGTTGAAATGAATCTGGCTTCCCCTGTCAGAAAGTCGCAAAAGTGGATCATGTGACCAGTGCCACCGTCATAAATACAAGTCGGTTGCTAAGTGCCTGAATTTGGATCACGGGACCACGGGGAGGCTGCAGCCAGTCCTACATCTGAAAGACGGTTGTAAGCAGTGGTGGAATGCAGCCAGTTTAACAACCAGTTTGGTGAGCGCGCGCGCTTTGTGCTCGCACGCGCACGCAGCATTTAAAAAACCACCCATTTTAAGCTTTAAAAATTACCTTCTGTGTCAGCACTGGTGAGTAAAATATTCAAATCATGAGTCTCTAGCTGCATCTCTCAGAGTTTAACAAAAAATCATTTATTAGGAGTGAACATGTTGGCTTTACCTGAGTGTAGCCGACACTGAGACGCATCATTCATCTCACCTTTGACCCTGGTCTTTCCCTCCCACCCCCTGGATGTATATTCTCCAATGGGACACATCCATAGCCAAGAGTCATCAATCATGCTCTCCAGTAATAATCTTGCACGCCAGAAGCTTTGGCTGCCTAGCAATTATCTTCTGAAAATATTTAAGGTATTCATTGCTTCCCCTATTCCCTTTCTGCTGGCAACTGTTAAAAAACCAGAGAAATACTTTTGAGTAGACACAGCTGAGGCACAGCAATTCAGTGTGCTGCACGAATCAGCTGAGCTAAAAAACAGGGAAATATAGGACAGGAAAGGGCAAAGGCGGGCGAGCGGGGACAACTGCTCACCGGAATTACCAGTTCGCTCGAACCACTATGAACCGATAGAATCCCATCACTGGTCATCAATTGCTTTTTTCCAGGGCTGTTGTGACATTGACCCATCACTAAACGAACTGTTGTAAGTCGAAGGCCGCCTCTATTAGTCGCGCTGAGGAATAGAGTAGAGTTAAACATTCATAATACTTTATGTCAGTGGTCGCCAACCGGTGGGCCAGGGACCACTGGTGGTTCCCGAGAAAATTTTGATGGTCCGCAAAGAAATGTCACCTCCAAAGCAATTAATCCAGACTGTGCGGGAACACAAGGCTGCGCCGCCCATATGGCCCATGGGAACACAAGGCTTGCATCATTTGCATTGCAAACAACACAAAGTAGTGAGGGGACGGGGGAAAGGGCAGGGGGGGGAACTTGTCCCACTCACCCCACGCGCCTGGCCTGGCCACCGGGTTGCTTCTTTCTGCTTCTTTCTTCTTCTGCTTCTGGCTGCACACAAAGAAAGCAGCAAAGGTATTTCTTTCTCTCCCCCAAACTCCTCCAGAAATGAGTCTTTGGGACCCTGCAAGTCCTCCTGCTCCAAGAGGCTGCGCCGGCATGACAAGTCTAGCAAAAACTCATTTCTGGCAGAGTTTGGGGGAGAGAAAGAGAGACTTCTGCGGCTTCTGCTGCCTTCCTTGCATGAAGCCAAAAGTCTCTCTCTCCTCTCTCTCTCTCTCTCTCTCTCTCTCCCTCCCCCCCCCCCCTCTCTCTCCACCTGAGAATGGAGCTGGAGAAGGTATCCTGCGATCCCAAATAAAGAATGATCAATCAGTAGGAAAATGGGGCAGGGGATTTTCCCAGACTTTGGGGGGGGGATTTTCCCAGGGTCTCTGGTCCGCGGGATTTAAAACGATGAGTTTGGTGGTCCCTGAGCTCCAAAAGGTTGGCGACCCTGCTTTATGTGAAGTTTTAACCAGGTGCGTCTTTGTTATATATCCTTGACTCTTTTTTTCCTCACCCCGGAAGTCTCCCGCACATTATCAGCCGAATGGGAAAATCAGAACAAGTCGACCTCAATTTGTTCTGCCTGGTGGCCATCGATTTTTACCGGCATCAGATCGACGAGGAATTGGATCGCCGAGCCTTTCAGTCCATCTTCGAAGTGGTCTCTTCCCCGGGAAATCCGTACCACCGTTTGCTGACCTGCTTGCAGAGCATTCACAAGATCACCCCGTGTTGAAAACAAACAAACAAACAAAAAAAGAGGGCGGGGGAAGTAACGGAACGGCCTGGAAGAGTTGAACCTTCAATGCCACGGAGCTCCCTCCCGATCCTCTACAATCCTTTTATTCCATTTCTCCCAACCCAAACTACTCCGTAGTAGGTAACGGTGGCTGGGCCATGCAACACAAATCCTGGGTATTTGGGAAGGGAAAAAGAGAGATGGATGCAAAACAAATAGCTCATCCTGGCTTCAGTTTATATATTGTTCATGCTGAACCTCGTGAATTCTGCAGTATCGGCTCCACAGGCATTTAAAAAGTTTCATCTAGCTACCAGGGTTCTGTTGCAATTTGTAGGTTTTTTTCCTAACGTGACAGAGAGAGAAAAGGGAAAAGGACTTGTAAACACACTGAAAATTCACACACACACACACACACACACACACTCCAATGTATTTTGATGTATTAAGAGTGGGGAAATTAGACCTATGAAGAGAGAGTTTTCTTTTATACCTCTAAGATTTCAAAGTCGGATCGATCCCTGGGTTTTAAAAATAGCCAACGTGTAAATAGTTGTAAAACGGTGTATAATATGTTAAGAGAACAGGAAAGGCGTGGAGGCTGGGGAAAGCACTTAACTTGGTTAAAAAAGAAATATTTGCCATGTATGTTGAATATAGCGCATTGACCGTTTTCCTATCGTACGTCCTTTAGGTCTATTTTTTTAATGCACTCCTTTTGTTTCATCTTTTGTATGCTGCTCTTTGAAAAACTTTAAAATATAGCGATGAGCTTAAGTTTTGGACCTTTTAAAAAAATAAAAATCAGAGAATTTGGATTTACTGGATAAGCAGTCGGGGAAGGGGAGGAGGGAAGGAACTGGACACTCTGCAAAACCCTTTGAAGGGTGAACATGTTAGGAAATCCCTCCTCACCATTAGAAGCATTTTGGAAGGAATCAAGCAGTTGCTTCTGATTAAGAAAAGTCCCCAAAGCAACCGAGAAAAAAAAAATCCTGATTCTTGTGACCTTCGGTGACTCTTTAGAGAGGACTTAAAAAACCAGGCAAATATTATCTTTGGGAGGGGCAGCAGTTCAGGATGCGTAGTTCAAAACTGGACAGACTCGATCACAAAAGCTGGCAAGGACACGGCCCTTGTTTCTCTCTCTCACACACACACACACAAATGCACAATTTCAATCCCACACTTCCTGCTTTCTCTGCATGACTTTGGTTTCACAGCCCTTTTTTAAACTCTGGGGTTTCGGGGCGCCTGCTTTCCGCTCTTCCGTCACCTACTGAAATGTGATCAACCCTTCCCCTCTTTCCCAGATCCAAAGGGATCCTTTTTTGGATCCCTCCGCAGCCGGCAAGAGGCTGGGCTGGCCCCGGGCAAGCAGGGCTCACCTCAAAAGGCCTTTTTCTTCTTTGTGCCTGGCAAGGGTGCCAGCTGTGAAGGCTGCCCGGGGCGATACGAGAGGAAGATGGGGCTTCTTCCAAACCTTTTCCTCCCCAGCCCAATCGGGCATCTGGTGCACACCCAGAGGCCCATCATCCTGAGCTGGAGGTTGCAGGACCCTGTGCTTTTCCCGCATGGAGCTGTGGGTGCCTCCTTGTGAGACCAAATCAGGTTGGGTCGTTTGGGCTTTCGAATGTATTTTTTTGTTTTGTTTTAGCAATGTTTCCCATTACAGAATTCATCTCCCCCGTTTCCTTTTTCCCTTGCTAACAAGAGTGAAATTTTATCAGAACTGCATTGGTGTATATAATGTACGTAAAAATATATGCAACTGCGTTGGATGTATGCATACAAATTATTTATTAAACAGAGTTTAAACTACTTTCGGCTTGCGGGCCAGCTGCTGTTTTGTAATGTCTGTGTTATTTAGTTCATTTTAAAGAAATGGCTCCAAATAGGGTTAGGGTTCATGGGTCCAAAATGAAAAGGCAGAAGAGGAGAAAAAAAAGAGCCATTACTTTTTTGTGCTCAAGTTTCCAGTGAGCCTGCTTCTAGGCATCCGGATTTTGTTTTTTGGAGGGAATAAATGCTATATGCATGGTATTCAGCTTTGTTCGGATATTTTCCCATGTCATTATAGTTGTGCTTTTAAAGTTGTAGTGACGTTTCAGCAGAATCAGCAGGCTTGTGTATTGGGACACACAGACGAACCCAATACAAGAGCCTGATGATGGCAGATGAGATTCTGCCGAAACGTCACTACAACACTACAACTCTACACCAAAGAGTCTTGGTGGCTCAGGCTGTTAATTGCCTGCACTTAAGTTCCAGCTGCCTACAACTGCTGTAGGCTCGAACCCCACCAGGCTCAAGGTTGACTCAGCCTTTCATCCTCTCGGGGTAGGTAAATTGAGGACCCAAGATTGTTGGGGGCAATTAGCTGACCTTGTAAAAAAAAAATGCCGCTTAGTAATAAGCAGGCATATACAATGGAATGAAGGCTATTGCTGAGCACATTGGGTTGTGCATCCAAAATTGTAAGCTGCCCTGAGTCTCCGGAGAAGGGCGGCATATAAATGTAATTAAAAAAAAAAAACTTTAAAAGCACAACTATAATGACGTGGGAAAATACCCGAACTATCTATCTATCTATCTATCTATCTATCTATCTATCTATCTATCCAGCTATATATATATAAAAGCGAAATGCCCCTCATGCATCATCACAAAATCTCCAGAACCATCAAGCCTACAAACTTGAAATTGGGCACCTATGTTCCTCTTGGCTTCTAGGTGCGCACTAAGAAAGGATTTTTCCAAATGACCATCAAAGCATTTAGAGTATTTCCATTATTATCTGATAATTATTATTGTTTCAGTTTGCTGTTGAGCTGATGCTGCCACCTGGAAAGAAATCTCTTCCAAAGGCAAAACACAAGCAGAGGAGAGGAGTTTCAGTTTCACAGCAGCACCAAGCAGCTTTAGTACAGAACAGTTGAGCTAAGCCACGCCCAGACTCCATGCTGTCTCCTCACACAGCAAATACTGTTTCTGTTTCCAAACTTTTGGCCCTTCAACCTAACACCAGAAGGGTTCTTGGGATGGCACTGTTGGGACCCCCCCATCTCCTAACCCAAGAACCACAAGCTGGCTGGGCAGCAGCTTCAGGGGGGGCTCTTGAATCTGCAGCCCTACTTTCTCATGGGTGCCCAACTGGCACCCTAACAACTTTGGGGAGGCCACCTTTCAAATTTCAACTCAGATTAGAGGTGGAAGGGACTTTGGAGGTCTAGTCCAGCCCACTGTTCAAGCGGGACATCCTATACCATTTCAGACAGATGACTGTCCAGTCTCTTCTTAAAAACCCCCAGTGATGAAGCACCTAAAACTTCTGAAGGCATCTTCTGTTCCATTGGTTGATTGTCCTGTTAGGAAGTTGCTCCTTAATTCCAGGTTGCTTCTCTCCTGGATTATTCTCCATCCATTGAATCAGAATAGAGCTGGAAGGGGCCTTGGAGGTCTTCTAGTCCAGCCCCCTGCTCAAGCAGGAGACCCTATAGCATTTCAGACAAATGGCTGTCCAGTCCACAACTTCTGAAGGTAAGCTGTTCCCACTGGTTAATTATTCCCACTGTTAGGAGGTTTCTCCTCAATTCCAGGTTGCTAGATTTAGTCCTAAATTGCTTCTCCCTTGGTTAGTTCCCACCCACTGATTCTTGTCCTGCCTTCTGGTGCTTTGGAGAATAATTTGACTCCCTCTTCTTTAGGGCAGCCCTGAGATATTGGAAGACTGCTATCATGTCGCCCCTAGCCCTTCTTTTCATTAAACCAGGCATACCCAATTCATAAAACCTAGAACAATGGAGTTAGAAGGGAACTTGAAGGTCTTGCTCAACAGAAGACCCTCCACCATTCCAGACAATTGACTGCCCAATCTGTTCTTAAAAACTTCCAGGGATGAAGCTCCTACAACTTCTGGAGGCAACTTCTGTTCCACTGGTTAATTGTCCTCACTGTTAGGAAGTTTCTCCCTATTAGTTCTAGGTTGCTTCTCTACTTGGTTAGTTTCCACCTGTTGCTTCTCGTCCTGCCCTCAGGTGCTTTGGAGAATAGCTTGACTCCCTCTTCTTTGGGGCAGCCCCTCAAATACTGGAAGACTGCTATCCTGTCAGCCCTGAGCCTCGGATCTGCTTACAGATTAACAGAGTAGGGAGGGACCTTGAAGTCATCTAGTCCAACCCACCCCACCCGCCCAAGCAAGAGACCCTACACCATTTCTGACAGATGGCAGTCTACTTGGAAGCTTCCAGTGAGCCGAAGGCTGCAGTGGGAAAGGGGGCTCCCCAGAGAGACCCCCTGATCCTGGTCGTAAAGCTTGCAAGTCAAGGAATTCTCCAAGGCATTGGAAGGCCAGACAAGGAACAATGGATGGAAACTGAACAAGGAGAGATTCAACCTGGAAATAAGGAGAATTTTTTTCTGACAATGAGACCAACCAACCCATGGAACAGAATTTGCCTTTGGAAGTTGTGGGAGCTTCATCCCTGGAGGCTTTCAAGAAGAGATTGGACTGTCCTTTGTCAGAAATGGTGTAAGGCCTTGGTGGCTCAGGCTGTTAAATGCCTGCATTTAAGTTCCAGCTGCCTACAATTACTGTAGGCTCAAATCCCACCAGGCTCAAGGTTGACTCAGCCTTCCATCCTCTTGGGGTAGGTAAAGTGAGGACCCAAGATTGTTGGGGGCAATAAGCTGACTTTGTAAAAATGCCGCTTAGTAATAAGCAGGCATATACAATGGAATGAAGGCTATTGCTGAGCACACTGGGTTGTATCCCAAAATTGTAAGCCGCCCTGAGTCTTCGGAGAAGGGCGGCATATAAATGTAATTTTAAAAAAAAAGGTCTCCTGCTTGAGGGGGGGTTGGTCTAGATGACCTACAAGGTCCCTTCCAACTCTGTTATTCTATACTTACTGGAACAGAAGTTGCCTTTGGAAGTTGTGGGAGCTTCATCCCTGGAGGCTTTCAAGAAGAGACTGGACTGCCATTCGTCAGAAATGGTGTAGGCTCTCCTGCTTGGGTAGGGGGTTGGACTAGATGACCTCCAAGGCCCCCTTCCAAACTCTATTATCCCATTCGATGGAATCCACGGCCCTTTGGAAGGAAGGGCCTTTTCAGCTGCTTCCCGGCTTGAGATGTTGCTGTGATGGGAGAAGAGGTGGGGAGAGAGAGATGCAGGGGGCCAGCCTGCCTCTGTGTGTGTGTGTGGTGTGTGTGTGTGCGTGCATGCGCGCACGTGCATGGAGTGTGTGTGTGTGTGTGTGTGTGTGTGTGTGCCCGGGGAGGGCGAGCGTGCAGCTTAGTTAAGCCTAATGTGGTTAAAAGCTTTAATATTGATGGCCTGTCAACTTTGTCCCGATTCTTTGCCTTTCAGTTAAAAGGTTTTTGTTGTTGTAGCTTATGCAGTGGCTCCGTTGCTATGGGAACGTGACATCAAAATGACGTCCCTCTGTTTAAAAGCTTTTAGCTAAATTCCAGCCTGTCAGATGTGGTAGGCCCCATCTTCTGCCGCCAGCCGCGGCTTGTGCCGGAGAGCCGTCCTCGGGCGGCAGCTGCCATGGCTGCCACCCCTACCCCTGCCTGCCTGCTGTCCATCCAGAGCGAGAAGCACCGCCGGGCGCGCAACTGGACCGAAGCCGAGATGCGAGGCCTGATGCTGGTCTGGGAGGAATTCTTTGAGGAGCTCAAGCAGACCAAGAGGAATGCCAAAGTTTACGAGAAAATGGCCAACAAACTCTTCGAAATGACGGGCGAGATCCGGCACGGGGAAGAGATCAAGATCAAAATCACCAACATGACTTTCCAGTACAGGTGAGTTGGAGGACGAGGAGGAGGAGGAGGAGGAGGAGGAGGAGGGTGCTAGGAGATGCCCGGAGTACCTCAAAGCCCCCTCCATGGATCCCTCTAGACCAGGGGTGCCACCCTTGCTAGCCACCGAGGTCCCAGCTGCCTTGCTGGGAAACGAGAGGGCAGCCCGAGAGCCAGCAGGCATGGGCAGAAGCCAAAGGTGCCAGGGTGGCTCTGCTTGGTTCTGCAGAAGTAAGAGTCCACCAAGCCTAGTGAACCTTTCCCAGGGAACCTCTGTGCCAGGGGCTGCCAACCATCTGGATTCAGGGACCACCAAACCCATAATTTCAAATCGTAAAAAGACTTCGGGTAACCACAAATGTGGCCAGAGGTCCATTAACATTACAGTTCTGCTTCTGGGTGTCAACCAGGATTATTCCTGGTTAAATCTGTGGCTCTTTGAGGGACTACACTGACTAAACCAGGGGGTCACCAACCTTTTGAACCTCAGGGGCCACCAATCTCATAATTTCAAATCCCGCGGACCACTAATATGAATTTCGACTGACGGCGGCTTGCTGACGTCAGTGGGGAAGTTGGTCCCATATTCTAGAGCTGGCGTAGTCACAGGTCTGGCCCATTGGTCATCCTGGAGGAGCTGCTCCTCCACCTGGGTGCACTGGCCTGCTATGGACTGGAGGAGCTGCTCCGGGGTGACTAAAGGGCCAGTCCTGTGACTACTGCAGCTCTGGAATATGGGACCGACTTTCCCACCAATGTCAGCAAGCCACCCACCCTGGGGCGGATTTCCCTCCCCCGCTGTTGGTCTCACCTTCCAGTTCCAGCTCATGTGGCTCTACTCAAGGTTTGCGCTCGGCCGAAGGGTGGGCGCCATGTGGACGGGCCATGTGGGCAGCACAGCCTTGTGTTCCCATGCAGCCTAGATTAATTGCTTTGGGGGGTGACATTACTTTGCACCCCACCAACATTTGCTCGCAGACCACCAGGGGTACCCGGCCCACCAGTTGGCAACCACTGCTCTGTGCCAATCTTGGTCCCTCTTGCCCCTGAACCCAGACAACTGGCCTCTCCAGACAGCGGCACCTGGCATTGTCGCCGTCCAGACCTAGGAAATGCCATCCATGCCCATCCAAAGGGAGAAAAGAGAGGGGGAGCAGGAGGCATGGTGCCTATTTGACTGCCCCAATCTGTTCTTGGAGGGCATTGAATGCCTGCCTGGCAACCTGGGAGCTTTTGCAGTGCCCTTTTCTCAATGCTGGGGTGCCAAAGATATTCAGAAGTGGATCCACTTTGGCCTCCTTGCTTGACTTAAAAGAGTCACCCAGTCCTCCCTTGGCCAACGGAGGGCAACTCCAAAGAGCCCTGAAAGCATTTTAGGATGTGAAGGACTTTCGTTTATCTTTTTTGATCCGGGGTGCTGCACTCAAAGGCAGGGCAAAGGCATCAGGGATGGCCATCTTGACTTTTTTGCCTCCTCCTCTTCAATAGGGTTTCATTTTCACTGCAGGGAAACGGTCCCCAACAAGTTTCCGTGTAGGCAGAGAGCGGAAATCTGACATGCCTCAGGACTGATGGCCTGGAGAGATCGCAGGAATGAATTGGGAAAGTCGAAGAGGCTGAGAACGTTCTACTGGTCTGAATTTATCAGGTTTTTTGCTCTGAATTTTTTTCCTCAGAGTCAAAAAAGAGGAGAAAGATGGAAAGAAGGGAGAAATGCTTTTAGTTACGAGTTGCTAACTCGCCGCAGCCAACTTCCTGAGCCAACTCACCAAGAGCTAACCCTAACCCAAGAGCTACACTAATATCAAAGAAATCATGGACTAGAATCAGAAAAGATGCCGAAGGAAAGACAAAATGAAATGTGTGTCACAACAATTAAAATAACTTTTTAAATTATTTTAAATAATTAAATTGAATTGTTGAATTGTCCCATGGCGAGTTGGCTGTGGTGAGTTGGCTTTGGTGAGTTGGTCATGGCAAGTTGGCCATGGTGAGTTGGCTGTGGCAAGTTGGCCATGGTGAGTTGGACGAGACAAGTTGGCCATGATGAGTTGGCCGTGGAGAGTTGGCTGTGGCGAGTTGGCCGTGGTGAGTTGGCCATGGTGAGTTGGTCATAGCAAGTTAGCCATGGTGAGTTGGCTGTGGCAAGTTGGCCATGGTGAGTTGGCTGCGGCAAGTTGGCCATGGTGAGTTGGCTTTGGCAAGTTGGCCATGGTGAGTTGTCAATAGCAAGTTGGCCATGGTGAGTTGGCTGTGGCAAGTTGGCCATGGTGAGTTGGCTGTGGTGGGCTGGCCATGGTGAGTTGGCCATGGAGAGCTGGCCACGGCAAGTTGGCCATGGTGAGTTGGCCATGGTGAGTTGGTCATAGCAAGTTGGCCATGGTGAGTTGGCCATGGAGAGTTGGCCATGGTGAGTTGGCCATGGTGAGTTGGCCATGGTGAGTTGGCTGTGGCAAGTTGGCCATGGTGAGTTGGCTGTGGTGAGTTGGCCATGGTGAGTTGGTCATGGAGACCTGGCCTTGGTGAATTGTCATAGACCCTAACCTGGGGTCCTTGCACATGTCTTTGGTGATGTTCTCCGGGGTGGGAGGATTCTATTCTATTCTATTCTATTCTATTCTATTCTGCTCTGCTCTGCTCTGCTCTGCTCTGCTCTGCTCTGCTCTGCTCTGCTCTGCTCTGCTCTGCTCTATTCTACTCTATTCTATTCTATTCTATTCTATACTTATTCTATACTTATTCTATTCTATTTTACTCCTATTCCATTCTAACCTATCCTATTCTTATTCTATTGTCAGCTGCTAGATGCCCTTTTTATGGTGAATCTCTTTTATTTCCATGGGTATGGCACATGTTTGCCTACCTGATTGTGTTTTTTATCACCCCAGGAAATTAAAATGCATGACCGATAGTGAAACTTTGGCACCCGATTGGCCTTACTTCAAAACCATTGACAGAATATTATCTAAAGTCTCGGAGCACAACGATGTCAAGATTCACGATAGCCAGCAACCGGGCCCTTCCACCTCACAGACTGAAGCCTCCCAGTCACCCTCCACCAAATCAGCCCCTCTCTATTTGCCCTATAACCAGTTCCCGTACGAAGGACGAGAAGAATTCTTCGAAGAGGCGCATTCGGACAGCTCCTCCAGCCTAATTTCGTATAAATTAAGGTAAAACACCCCACGTTTTTACTTTCAAAGGTGATGGTGGGGTTGGGAAGTCACAAGGAAACAGCTGAGGGTTTAGTATTGCGCAGCAAAAAGAGAAATCTACACCCCCTTTGTACCAAGGAACCGTTCAGATCAACCTTTGCCTTAAGGTGAGGCGGGGAAAGGAAAATTTCAAGCAATGCTGTCGATCAGGAGAGAGCTGAAGGGATTTTGGAGGTCTTCTAGTCCAGCCCACTTCTTAAACAGGAGAAGCTATACTATCTCAGACCAGTGGCTGTCCAGTCTCTTCTTAAAAACCTCCAGTGATGGAAGCATCCACAACTTCTGTTCCACTGGTTAATTGTCCTCCCTGTTAGGAAGTTTCTCTTAGTTCCAGGTTGCTTCTCTCCTTGATGAGTTTCCATCCATTCAATCAGAATAGAGCTGGAAGGAACCTGGGAGGTCTTCTAGTCCAGCCCCCTGCTCAAGCAGGAGATTCTACCTATACCATTTCAGATAAGTGCCGTCCAGTCTTTTCTTAAGACCCTCCAGTGATGAAGCACCCACAACATCTGAAGGCGAAGCCATTCCACTGGTTAATTGATCTCCCTGTTATTCATTCCAGGTTGTTTCTCCCTTGATTCCTTTCCATCCACTGTTTCCTGTCCTGCCTTCAGGTGCTTTGGAAAACAATTTGACCCCCTCTTTTTTGTGGCAGTCCCTCAAATATTGAAATAATGCTATCATGTCCCACCTAGTCCTTCTTTTCTCTAGACTAGCCAAATCCAATTCCTGCAGCTGTTCTTCATATGTTTTAGTCTCCAGGCCTTTAATCATCTTTGTTACTCTTCTTTGCACTTTTTCCAAAGTCTCAATGTCCTTTTTTGTAATGTGGTGACCAAAACTGGATGCGGTATTCCAGGTGTGGTCTTACTAAGAGTTTTATAAAGCTATATGAATAGTTTACATGATTTTGATTCTAGGCCTCTGTTTATCCAACCAAGGATTGCATTAGCTTTTTTGGCTGCTGCTGCACACGGCTGGCTCCTGTTGAAGCAATGGTTCCAAGTCCATGAAATCTCTTGCTTCTATAATTTTTCAAGCTTTTCTCTTTCTTTTTATTCTTCTGTGTTACCTCCTATCGTTATTAAGCGGGGTTGGGATGCGCCCTTGAATTATTTTGATATCGTAACATTGCAAAGACGATCACGGTGCACGAAGCAGGGTTTGTTTGTTTTAAAGTTTTGATTCAACATTTATAAAGTTAAAAACAGACAAACAAACATATATATCTACATACATTTTGCAGCAGGCTTTGAGCAGTAAGTTACACTTATACATTTCTATTATTGACGTGTTATACCTTGTTACAATAACTTCTTTGTTCTTTTAATGTCTTTAATTATATATGTATAAATTTACAATTAGTTACACGTCACCCTTGTTTTCAATATATTGTCAGATTATCTCCTTTTCTTTAACCGATCATACCAGATATCTTGTAATAGTCACTATCTTGATTATTTTTTAAGAGTTTAGTTAGTCTATCCATCTCAGCACACTCATGTATTTTATTAATTACCATGCTTTCTGAGGGGATCATAACGAGTTTCCAATTTTGGGTGAAGCTTAATCTGGCAGCAGTTAAGATATGCAAAATCAGGTATTGGTGTTTCTTTTTCAGATATAGTTCTATGATGCCTAATAAAAAGATTTCAGGTTCAAATTTTAATTTCTGTTTCGTTATTTCTAATATCCAGATTCTAATTTTTGGCCAAAATTTCTGTGCACACAGGCAAGTCCACCACATGTGGAAATATGTTCCTTGAATGTAGTTGCACTTCCAGCAGTTCGGTGTCATACTGGGGAACATCTTGGCTAATCTCGCTGGCAGTAAGTGCCAGCAATGGGTTTGTTTTTTTTTAACGCCGAAGCTTTCCCATTTCAGAACAGAAGAGCGACCGGTGAAGAAAAGAAAAGTGCAGAGCTGCAGTTTTCAGAAGAAGAAATTGAAACTGATGGAGGCCATGCTGGAAGAGCAGAAGAAGCTGAGCAGGGCCATGGAGGAAACGTGTCGTGAAGTACGAAGGACTCTGGACCAGCAAAACATTATCCAGGTCCAGAGTCTGCAGCTGCAGGAACGAATGATGAATTTACTGGAGAAGATGATCACCAAAGCCAATGTTTAAATTTCTATCCGGAGGGGGAAAAGAAAATGAAAAAGGAAGCAAAATTAACCTGTTTTGATAGAAATGGCTTATTTCATATCCCTAGGATAGCTTCTTCCTCCCAGGTAAATTGAAACGGTACAGAAACAGCTTCCTCTCCTTGCAGGATAATTCTTAAGTGAATAAAATTTGGGCTTGATAATAGGAGTTTATTTCGTGAGGGAAGAATGGGAGGGACAGCAAAGCTACATTGGTGAATCTGATCAGAGGTGGGTTTCAGTCGGTTCTGACCGGTTCTACAGAACTGGTAGTGGAAACGTTGAGTAGTTTGGAGAACCAGCAAATGCCACCTCTGACTGGCCCCGCCAACCCCATCTGCTTCCCGAGTCCCAGCTGATTGGCTGGGTCTTCTTTTGTTGCCCTGCACAGGAGAACGGAGCTGGAAAGCAGGTTAGAGGGGTGGGGAGGGAATCAGAGGTGGTATTCAGACGGTTCTGACCGGTTCTGGAGAACTGGTAGTGGAATTGTTGAGTAGTTTGGAGAACCAACAAATACCGCCTCTGACTGGCCCCACCTCCATTTATTCTCTGCTTCCCATTAAGTCCCAGCTGATTGGCAAGGTCTTCTTTGTTGCTCTGCAAAAGAGAATGGAGTTGGAAAGCAAGTTAGAGGGGTGGGGAGGGAATGGGGATTTTGCAGTATGCTTCCCCTGCCATGCCCACTATGCCACGCCCACCAAGCCACACCATGCCCACCAAGCCATACCCACAGAACCGGTAGTAAAAAATGTTGAATCCCACCACTGGAAAACTCTTTTAATAAATGTCTCACTCAGGAGCAGAAATTTTGAGCTTAATTGTGGTTGTATGTCGAGAATTACTGTAATGTGTGCATGCCAAAAATTCTGTTACCAAGCTAAGCATAATGGCTTGTCGGCCGTATTTGAGGGAAGTGGAGTATAAATGCAACGAATAAACCAGAGGTGGGTATTCAGCAGGTTCTGACCAGTTCTGGAGAACCGGTAGCGGAAATTTTGAGTAGTTCAGAGAAGCGGCCAATCCCACCTCTGACTGGCCCCACTCCCATCTATTCTCCAGCTCCCGAGTCCCAGCTGATCAGCTGGGTCTTCTTTTGTTGCCCTGCACAGGAGAACAGAGCTGGAAAGCAGGTTAATGGGGTGGGGAGGGAATCAGAGGTGGGTATTCAGCAGGTTCTGACCAGTTCTGGAGAACCGGTAGTGGAAATTTTGAGTAGTTCAGAGAACCAGCAAATACCACCTCCAACTGGCCTCGCCGTTACCTTTTCTATATTCCCTTGTTTATTAGCCCAGCTGATTCACATGGCAGAGTGGATTGCTGTGGCTCAGCTGAGCTAAGAAAAAGCTCAGCTCAGCTCACCAGTGTTGACACAGAGGGCTATTTTTGCATGCCTGTGCATGAAGTGTGTTCTCATAGAAGCGATAGGAAAAAAGTGTGAAAACTCACCACTGCAGTGAAGAGAGACTGAGGGAAGAGCAAATGCAAAGGGTCTCCGTGCCAGTTCCTAATGACCCACCTCTCCTTTGGAACAAAGGCTGATCATCAGTGGTGATCCTGAAGGGGGCCACAAGAAATCCAAAAGGCAGGGCTGCAGAGAGGGGGGATTTTCACATTGGGGACCCATTGTTCCACGTAGACCTGGGCTGTCATCCAACGATTGACACCAGGGCTGTCCTTGCTCTCTGCTCTCTCCTGAGGCCCAGGAAGCACTGGTGTTTTACTTCAAACCAGGAGGGTCGACTAGGGCCATCACCTGTTTTCTAGGCCTGCCTTTTGGCAGGCAAGAGGAGTGGTGCAATGGGCCTTAGAGGTGGAGCTCTCGCCTCACAATCAGGAGACTGTGAGGTCGATCCTAGGGAGAGACAGCTATTTCTCTCTCTGGGCACAATGAGGATATATTTACTGAACAAAACTCTGCATTGGAGATAAGAAGGGCATCTGGCCAGTAAAGCTCCATTCAGTTGCCCAGACTCCACCCCGCAAGGGATTATGTGGTCATTAAAAGATGATGATGACTTTGGCAGGCGAGTCCTTTCGCCTTGTATTGTTGAATTCAAGTCGAGAAGTTTTGTGGAATTGGGGGATGGGGCTCCAAGATGTTCTGCCGGGGGGAGGGGTCCTTGAACGGGATGAGATAGAGGAAGCAAAGGCAGTTGCCCAGAGTCTGCTTAATCCATTCAGCCTTCTTCTCTTTCTGTTTCTGATTGACAGTTCACGAAATTTAAATCCAACCCGGATCTCCGAGAATCTCCTTTCCATGCTTTGACACATTTGGTTTCCTGCTTGAGAAACAGCGCTGAAGGGGAAAGAAAACAAAGGCAAGTGATGAGAAGCAATCTCCGGAGGCTTACAGGACCAAAAGATGGACTCATGCCTGCAAATTCAAACCTTCGGTCCAAGACCATGGAGAAGAAAGAGGAGCCAGGCAACATCAGGAAGAGGCTGCGCTGAACAGGAGGCAGGAAAACAGAAGTTGGGAAGAAAGACACGGGGACGGTCCCTGCAGGAAGTCCCTAGAAATCCCACCCTCACCCCAAAAAGATCAGGGAACGAATGGCTGACCAGGCTGGCTGGATTCCTCTCCGCCATTAAGTCAGATCTTCCTCGTCTTCCTCCTCTCTCATCGGAGACTCCAGAATCTCGCAAGGATAATTCAGATACACTCAATGATCATCTACCTTGGGGGAAAAAATAGGAAAATTCGGACAGAACTCTTCTACTTGCAAATAATGCAGGGTGGGGAAAAAAATACACAAGAAGGATTGTGTGCCACAAATTTATTTATTATGTTCCGTTCTACAAAGCATAGTTCTTTCCCAAAGCGTACGTGCTAAAAATATGGTTAGTTTTAAAAGACATTTAAGAGAGACAGAAAATGTTATTTATATTTTAAATATAACACGAAGGCCTAGAAATCCTATTCCAAAATTACACATTTTCTTTCTCCTTCCTTATTCCAATTTCGGTGTGTGTGTGTGTGTATGTGGAATACTACTATTCTGGGATCACATCAGAATCAGCGACAACCATGAGTGAAACGGATATTAAACCTTCAGCTTTTAGGCTGAATCCTAAAAATCCTAGAGTTCAATTTTATACTCGGATTCAGGCAAAGAAAAGGGTCTGGATGGAATTTGGAATGCTGGCACCCAATTGAAACATCAAAAGAAAATTGGTTGTTGAGGATGGAATGTGGTGACACACCCTAACTCTGTCTGCTCGGGGCTGAGACAGTTGGAGTTGAAAGCCAAGCTCATGATGGGAGAAGAAAGCAGGAGGAGAAGAAGAAGAAGAGATGGTCTCTATAGACAGGGCATAAGTTAAGTAAACATAGTGAAGGGCAGCTAAGTAGAATCCCTTCCAGTAATAGAATGGGGGGCATGGAGATGAATGGATAGATGGATGGAGTATTCATCTCAGAACATACAGAAAAGGAAGCTGTATTTGTGCTTCAATTTGGGGAGAGTGAGCGAGAAGTCCAGCTTTGGCTGGACTTTAAGGAGCAGGAGCTAACCCAGCCAGAAGCACCACCAAGCTGAAGAGACATGTTTGTCTGTGGCTATGAAAGTCTTTAAAGTGAGGCAGGATAAAGCTACTATGTTTTCCTGAAAATAAGACCCTGTCTTATATTTTTTTGCCACCAAAAAAGGCACCAGGTCTTATTTTCAGGGGATGTAATCCACTGACTAACCTCACTTGCGTGTGTCATTCCCGGCCTCCTTTTTGCTCTCAGAGGCCTTCAGGAACTTCTTCTGCGGCTGGCAAGGCTTTCCTGAAAGCCTCTGCAGCCGATAAAAGAGCTCAGGATCGATCCAGAGCTTTGTTATCAGCTACAGAGGCCTTTGGGAAAGTTTGGCTGGCTGCAGAAGAAATGGGCCGGGCCGGCAGGTGTCGGGATGTGCAAGGCCTGGCTACAACTGTCCAAAGGTAAGTAGTAGGGCAGTTCCACTCCTCCATCTCCACCCTAGCTTAATTTTTACCTGTCCACTCTGGAGTGGGCAGGATCTTAATTAGGGCTTATTTTGGGGGTAGGGCTGATATTGGGTGCAAGTGTAAAATCAAGCTAGGACTTACTTTCAGGGTAGGTCGTATTTTTGGGGAAACAGGGTATTTCTGGATACCAGGAGGTGGATGTTCCCACTGAGCTAAGGAGTTTGAAAAGGCCTCTTTTGTGTACTTTTTAGTCCTCATCCTGTTGACTAAAATGTGTTCCCTCATAATGAATGTAGGGGATGTAGAATATATCCCCTAATATATACACAGAACGTACATACAGTAGAACCTCTGGTGACCACCATAATTCGTTCCATAACTTTGGCCGCAACCCAATTTGGTCATGACCCAAACCTAATTCTGGAAATTCGGCGCCTACAAAAATAAATGGCACACAAGGGGAAATCGGCTGCGGAAAAAAATAATAATTGTGAATTTCTTAGTCGGAACCCGATTTGGTCGTGGTCCTAAGTGTTCCTGACCAGAGGTTCTACTGCATGAGGGGATTTTAGCACGAGGCCAGTTTTTCCAAAGGATTTAATGTTCATCCAGTAGAATTGTAAAATGGAGATCGTGCATCGAAAGCAACTGTGAGAAATCAGCATAATAAATGGGCCGGCAGTTCTCAACTTATAACCACAATTTCTGTGGCTTGATGAAACCTTTGTTTAGTGAGCCTTGCCCCGTTCTATGACTTTTCTTGCCATCGTGGTTAAACCAGCTTAATCGCCAAGCGGGTTAAAACTTTTTTCAAACAACGTTTAAAAAAAAAAGGTTGCATGTGGAACATCGGAGCCCAAAAGAGAGAAGAAAGAAATATGCAGTCCTTAGAAAGAAGCTCTCCACCCTGTTGATTGTTCATCGGTAGGATTTTTGCAATAAATGGTCATATTCCCAAGGAACGGCGCAGCTCCTGTTACTCAAAATAATCCAGAACACAACTTGTTACCGGAGAGATTTCCCACCTGAAAGGGAGGACCTTTTGAATCTAATTCTCCTTCTTTGAGGCAAATATGAGGTTTTTCTTTTTCTTTTTTTTAAATGTTTGTAAACTGTCTTTTTCAAATATGATTTTGTATGTTTATGTCTTTTCAAATTTGAAATGGATTCAATTGTAATATGGCTCGGTAAAGAGTATTTGTTATATCCCTTTTAATTAAAAAAACGAACAACCCTATCTTTTTCATTGATCTATACATCAATGCTCCTAAATTGATAAGTTTGTTCCTGGGGTTTTCTCTGTTGGGTTAAGAGCCTCTCCTAGCCTAAGTCCCTAAGTTGACTAACCAAGGAAAGAAGCAACCTAGAAGTAAGGAGAAATTTCCTGACTGCTAGTACAATTAATCGGCGGAATGACTTGCCTCCAGAAGTTGTAAATGCTCCAACACAGGAAGATTTTAAGAAGAAATTGGATAACCATTTGTCTGAAGTTGTGCAGGGTTTCCTGCCTAGGCAGAGGGTTGGACTAGAAGACCTCCAAGGTCCCTTCCAACTCTATTATTCTATGTTTTATCAATTGGGTATGTCTAGTTGAATGAAAAGAAGGACTGGAGGGGATAGCAGTGTTCCAATAGGGGTTGCCACAAAGAAGAAATGGGTTGTTAAGTTTGCATGAAGAGTCAGACGCGAGGAGTTCCAGCAAAGAGTTTATTAAGTGACTACAGCTCGAATGGACCCGTCCTGGCTTGGCTACGGCTGCCTCTTATAGTCTGCAGCCGTAGCTGTCAGCCAATGGGAGTGCAGGGTTTCTTCCCGAACTATTTAAACCAATACCATTTGACATTTTACAAGAACAGTTCAAATAAACCAATAACATTCAAACCTACATACATAACACCCCTCCCCACTAGGTTCAGTCCATACCAAACCCCAACCTATCTAATGTATTCCTTTAAATAGGTGGGGCTCTTACGTGTACGTTGAGACCTTCGTGGTTCAGAAGTTTTAACGTTCTCACCCAGTGAGAGGGAAATGTGTCTGCTGACATTTCCCTGTTGGGACTTCCTGTGAAAGGAGACCCTGTTAGACTGTTAGAATCTGGTCTCTCCTCCCAACCCATCTCCATTCCAATGTCAGCACCCAAGTCAGGTAGTGATGTGCAATCTTCCACTTCTAAGGATGGATCTTGGCATTGTGACAGGGTTCGATGGTTCCTGTCATAATGGCTCGTTACACATGGGGTTGATTCTTGTTTGCTGATTTTCTCCTGTTCCCCCTTCCCCCTAGAAGAGACATCAGGTGAGGGACCCAGAGAGACAGGGCGATGTTCCTGAGGAACCTGGATCTAAGTTGGTCAATGTGCCTGCTCCAGAGGAGGCCATCCTCTGTTTGTACCCTGTGTAGAGCGAGGGCCAGTGATGTGAGTTATTTCAGCAGGAATCCACAAAGGTTCACCTATAAGGTTCCTAGCATATACAGAATCTCCCACACTAAAAGAACGAACTTTGGAAGTGGAATCCAGTGGTGCGGTGGGTGCGTAAGTGGGATGAAGGCGTCAAGGGAAGACCTAAGTTTCCTACCCATCAACAACTCTGCTGGGGACAAGTTATTTGATGGGCTAGGAGTGATGTGCTGAACACTAAGAAGTTTTCAAGCTTCTCAGTGATATCCCCAGGACCCAGCTGCTGAAGCTTTGGTAAAGCTGCACCATGTTCAGCCCGCCATTGGCAAGGGTGCCCAGGGGCAGTGAGGGCATGTCTGATACCCTGTTGAGCTAGAAAGGATTCAAAAATGTTAGATGTGAATTGAGGGCCATTGTCAGAAACAAGGACATCTGGTAACCCATGGGTTACAAACAATTTTCTGAGCTGCTTGATGACAGCCTCAGTTGTAGTGGATGTCATGGGAATTACCTCTAGCCATTTGGAATATGCATCTACTATAACTAGAAAAGTGTGCCCTCTTGTAGGGCCTCCTGAAATCAATGTGGATTCTAGACCATGGGCCCCTAGGACATTCCCATTCCTGTGTGGGGCGAGGTGGCAGGCCTGACTACCTGGCAATTGGGACAAGATGCTACCCAGTTTTCAACCATTTTGTCAATACCTGGCCACCATACATAACTCCTGGCCAAACCTTTCATCCTTACAATCCCAGGATGACCCTCATGTAACATTTCCAAAACCTCCTTGCAGTTTTGCAGGAAAAATACATCTTCTTAATACAGATAATTCAGTTTGCCTGGACTTAAAAGGTTGGGCAAGGTGAGGTAGATCTTGAAGAGGCCAACCTTTCTTAATCCAGCCTATAACAGATGCCAACACAGCATCTTTGGCAGTCTCTCTGGCAATCTCAGCAGCATGGACTGGAAGCTTAGCAACAGTCTCTAGGAAAAGGTGTGAGTTTCAAGTTCAAAGTCCTCCTTGTGGCAAGGTAGTGGGCAACACTCAGTGCATCAGCATGTCCAATGTCCTTGCCAGGCCTGTGAATCAGTTTGTAGGAATAGGCTGCAAGAAATTCAGTCCATCTCAGCATTCTTGGTGACAGGATATTAGGTGTAGGTTTGTCTCCTGCCACAATGCCTAATAAAGGTTTGTGATCTGTAACAATGGTGAATGACCTGCCATACAGATATTCATGAAATTTCTTAACAGCTGCAACGACTGCTAATGCCTCCTTGTCCAGTTGGCTATAATTCCTCTCTGCTTTGGACAAAGTGCAGAGTAAATGCAATTGGGGCTTCCTTCCACTGGGAAGCCTGTGACTCAAAATGCCACCCACTCCAAAAGGGGATGCATCACAAGTCAGAACAACAGGTAAATTCTCAGAGAACTGTATCAACACAGCATCAGACGTGATTAGTCTCTTAATACTGTTAAATGCTGACTGTTCCTTCCCCCAGATCCAAACAGCCTTCTTATCAAGCAGGCGATGTAAAGGCTCAGCAATAGATGCTTTGTGAGGTAGAAACATGTGATAAAAGTTAATAAGTCCAAGGAAGGCTTGCAAATCTGTCTTGCATCTAGGTTTAGGGCTTCCTTGATTGCTTTAACCTTGGCATCAGTAGGGTGGATGCCATGCTTGTCAATCATAAAATTACCCCAGGAACTCAACTCTGTCTGTTTTGAGTGTACATTTGTCTTCCTTGACTTTTAAACCCGCTTTTCTGAATCTGGTAAGGACTTCTCTGAGTCTCTCTTGAAGCTGAGTGTCATTTTCAGCAGAGATTAACACATCATCAAAATAAGGCACTACCCCTGGCAGTCCTTGCAACATTCTTTCCATAAGGCTTTGAAAAATGCCAGGTGCCACACTTACCCCAAATTGTAGTCTTTTACATTTGAAGGCACCTCTATGAGTCACAATTGTTTGTGCTCTGCAGTGGCATCATCAACTGTTAATTGTTGATATGCCTGAGCTAAGTCCAGTTTGGCAAATACTGTACCCCTGCCAAGGGAATGGAGCAGATGATGCACAACTGGTACTGGTATGCTCTGCTGCAGCGCATGGTTAAGTGTCCCCTTATAGTCACCACAGATTCTCACTGACCCATCAGCCTTGACTGGTGTGACTATGGGTGTTTCCCATCTGGAGTGGTCAGTAGGCTCTAAAACCCTTGAGCAATGAGCTTATCTAATTGTGCATCAATTTTTCCTTTAAAGCAAATGGAACCCTCCTGGGCTTTAAACGAATTGGGGGCACCTTGGGGTCTAGGCTGAAAGCAATAGGGGTCCCCATATACTTGCCCAGTCCTTCTGAAGACCTCTGGAAACTCAGACTTCAAGGACTCCTCCCATTCAGAGCTGCTCACGTGATTGATGCCAGTCACTCGATGCCTAGTGACTTGAACCACTCAAGTCCCAGCAAACTTGGGCGATCCTTGTCCACGATGGTCAGGGGCAAACGCTTGGTGTGGCCTTTAAACTGCACACTGAAATCTCTTGCTCCAACTACTGGAATCTTGTTCCCTTGGTAGTCTTTGAGAGTCAGTGCTTGCTTCTGGAAATGCTTCTTCTGAATTTTGGGAAAGAGTCTGTGGATAGTGTCCCATGACACCATAGATAAATAAGAGCCTGAGTCCACTTCCATTTGGCAAGGCCTTCCTTCAATAAACACCTTCACGTGTACTTTTCTGCTTTTTAAGGGTGAAGAATGACCAATAGTGATTGTTTGGTGAGTTTCATTCTTGCCATTTGCTTCTAAATTTCCCCCATCTTTTCAAGGAAATTGTTGGGCTTAAAGTCTTTTTCAGGAAATTTTTTCCTACTAGGTGGAGTTCTGGATGATTTGCAGACTCTGGCTATGTGACCTCGCTCACAACGTAGGCAAATGGAGTCAAAGAACTTGCATTCAGTGCGGGGTGGCCCCCCACAGCCTCTGCAATAGAATCCTTGCCTGTTTTTCCCAGAGTCTTTTCTTTTCTTCTCCATTCTGAGTCTAAAATCCCCTCCTCTGCCTCACTGCCATCAGAATCAGAGTCTATTTGTTCGCAATGGGCTGTTGTGGATTTTTCCCCATCAGAATGGCTTGAGGCCTGGCTTGAGGCCTTGTTAATCTTTTTCATGGCTGCTGAGGACTTGGTGGCTTCCGCTGAAACAGCTTCTTCAATGGCCTCCTTAAACGTGATCTTAGGTTTCATTAAAAGTTTGCTTTGTAAGACCTTATCTTTTAGGCCTAAAACAAACCGATCACGCATGGCCTCTTCTAAGTTGGTAAAGTCACAAGCACCCCAATGTCCCTTAAACTTGCCACGAAGTCATTAACATTCTCGCTATCCCCTTGATCCCGACGGTAAAATTCGTGTTCTTAATGAGGCACGATACTTGGGCGAATGGGCTCTTAAAAGTTTCTCTAAATCAGGCCATTCCATTACCTTCAGCTCTGCAGCTCCCGCTAACGCCATTTTGAAGACTGCCAGACCGCAGTGCGTGAGAAAGACCGCCTCTTCCGCTCTCGGGATGCCGGCGATCGCTCCTTCCAGATACATCTGGAAGCGATCCGCATACGATTCCCAGTCTTCCGCCGCCGGATCGAACGGTGCTGGGGGGGTGTTCAGCGCAGCCATCTCGCTCTGTTGCTTGTTCTTCGCGCCTTCTCTTCAGGAAAATCCCATCCTCGTCGCCAGTGTTAAGTTTGCATGAAGAGTCAGACGCGAGGAGTTCCAGCAAAGAGTTTATTAAGTGACTACAGCTCGAATGGACCCGTCCTGGCTTGGCTACGGCTGCCTCTTATAGCCTGCAGCCGTAGCTGTCAGCCAATGGGAGTGCAGGGTTTCTTCCCGCACTATTTAAACCAATACCATTTGACATTTTACAAGAACAGTTCAAATAAACCAATAACATTCAAACCTACATACATAACATGGGTCAAGCTATTTTCAAGCTAGAAAAAGTGCAGAGAAGAGCAACCAGGATGATGAGGGGACTGGAGACTAAAACATATGATGAACAGTTGCAGGAACTGGGAATGGCTAGTCTAGGGAAGAGAAGGACCAGGGGAGACAGGATAGCATCTTCCAAGATTTGAGGGGCTGCCCCAGAGAGGAGGAAGGGGTCAAGCTATTTTCTAAAGCTCCTGAAGACAAGGAATAGTGGATGGAAACTGAACAAGGAGAGATTCAACCTGGAAATAAGGAGAAACTTTCTGACAGTGAGAACAATCAACCAATGGAACAGAAGTTGCCTTCAGAAGTTATGGGAGCCTCATCACTGGAAGCTTTCAAGAAGAGACTGGACTGCCATTTGTCAGAAATGGTGTAGAGTCTCTCGCTTGGGCGGTGGGGTTGGACTAGATGACCTTCAAGGTCGCTTCCAACTCTGATTATCTCTTATCTGTTATTCTCCAAAGCCCCACAAGGCAGGAGAAGCAATAAAGATGGAAACTCATCAAGGAGAGAGAAGCAGCCTAGAACTAAGGAGAAATTTCCTTATTATTACCTTTATTGTCAGAGTACAAGGTGTGTACAATGAGATCGGCTATCCTGACAGTGTGAACAATTCATCTGTGGAACAACTTGCCTCCAGGAGTTGTAACTGCTCCAACACTGGAAGGTTTTAAGAAGAGATTGGACAGCCTTTTCTCTGAAATGGGATAGGATTTTCTGCCTGAGCAGGGGGTTGGACTAGAACAGTGGTTGCCAACTGTTGGACCGGGGACCACCGGTGGTGCACGAGAAAATTTTGGTGATCCGCAGAGAAATGTTTTGGTGGTCCGCAAAGCAATTAATCCAGGCTGTGTGGAAACACAAGGCTGCGCCGCTCACATGGCCCGCCTACATAGCCCCCACCCTTTGGCCAAGTGCAAACCTTACCCTATGACTATCATTAAGTGTTGTACCTTATGATTCTCAACTCTTGATGAATGTCTCTTTTCTTTTATGTACACTGAGAGCATTTGCACCAAGACAAATTCCTTGTGTGTCCAATCACACTTGGCCAATAAAGAATTCTATTCTGTTCCATTCTGTTTCATTCCATTCCATTCTACATTCTACATTCTACATTCTACATTCTACATTCTACATTCTACATTCTACATTCTACATTCTATTCTATTCTATTCTATTCTATTCTACCTTGAGCAGAGCCATGCGAGCTGGAACTGGAAGGTAAGACCAACATCGGGGGAGGGAAATCTGGTGTTGGTGGGAAAGTTGGTCCCGTATTCCAGAGCTGCCATAGTCACAGGACTGGCCCTTCTGTCACCCTGGAACAGCTCCTCCAGTCTATGGCAGGCCGGTGCACCCCGGTGGAGGAGCAGCTGCTCTGGGATGACCAAAGGGCCAATCTTGTGACTACTGCAGCTCTGGAATATGGGACCAACTTTCCCACCAAAGTCAGCAAGCCACCATCAGTCAAAATCCGTATCAGTGGTCCGCGGGATTTGAAATTATGAGTTTGGTGGCCCCTGAGGTCCAAAAGGTTGGTGACCCCTGGTTTAGTCAGTGTAATCCCTCAAAGAGCCACAGATTTAACCAGGAATAATCCTGGTTGACACCCGGAAGCAGAACTGTGTGTTAATGGACTTCTGGACACATTCGTGGTTACCTGAAGTCTTTTTACGATTTGAAATTATGAATTTGGTGGTCCCAGGGGCCGCCAAAAGGTTGGCGGCCCCTGGACTAGATGACCTCCAAGGTCCCTGTCCAGCAAGGAGACCAGCCTATCTGCTCTCTCCTATGCTGTTAATGGGACATCGGGCAGAAATCCCAAGGGAAGCATGAGTCTTGAGTTCCTTGTAGGACATCTTGGATTTTGGAGTCCGCTTTTTTTGCCAGCACCAGAAAAAGAAAACATTTGGTAGAAAGAGCATTTATTCTTATTATTCTTATTATCCTTTGGGTGGGCGCTGGGTCTCCTGGTTGATCCAATTGATGTAGTTTGTCATCTTGGTGTAGACTCCTGGCTTCCTGGCCTTGCCACAACCATCGCCCCAGCTGACGATGCCATAGAGGTAAAAGGTGCCATCCCTTTCACAGGCCAAGGGCCCCCCCGAATCGCCCTGGGAGACAGAGGAGAAGGCGAAGGTAAATGGAAGACCTATGTGATGTCAGAAGTCTCAGCCAGCCAGGGTTCTCTTTTTGGGTAACTTCTAATGGTAGCTGCCTTTTGGTTAGGGGGGAAAGAGATGGGTAGACCCCCCTCACAGGGGGGGGCTGCTGGGGGTTCAGGCAGGGGTTCGAGAGAGCCTCCTAGCTAAGATTCTGTGCAGTTCAGAGAACCCCCAAATCCCACTCCTGACTGGCCCCACCCACCCCTCCCCTCTCCTCCCAGGAGTCCCCAAGTGGCCCATTTTGGATGCAGGTGAGTGCAGGGTGTATGTGGAGGGTCGGGGAGGATGCAGCTGGAAATTTTTTTAAAAAAATCAAAAGTAACAAAATTCCCCAGATTGGCTCAACAGAGGCACAGCTCAGCTTTCCTTCCTTCCAAGACCTCCCAAAAATGCACAACTCAGAACTGGAAGGAATAGGGTTGGGAGAAAAGGAGGAGGAGGAGGGAGGAGGAAGGAGAAAGGGAGGAAAGGAGGAAGCAAGCAAGG
>CM019151.1:59895040-59967406 GCA_009733165.1 Naja naja | reverse complement strand
GCAACTAGGATGATTAAAGGCCTGGAGATAAAAACATAGGAAGAGCTTGCAGGAATTGGGTTTGGCTAGTCTAGAGAAAAGAAGGACCAGGGGAGACAGCATAGGAGTATTCCAGTATTTGAAGGGCTGCTACAAAGAAAGGGGGTCTAATTGTTTTCCAAAGCACCAGAAGGCAGGACAAGAAACAAGGGATGGAAACTAATCCAGGAGAGAAGCAACCTGGAACTAAGGAGAAACTTCCTAACAGTGGGAATAATCAACCAGTGGAACAGAAGTTGCCACCAGAAGTTGTGGGTTGGAGGTTTTTAAGAAGAGACTGGACAGTCACTTGTCTGAAATGGGTGTTGAACTAGACGACCTCCAGGGTCCCTTCCAGCTCTATTCTGATTGATTGATCTCTTTGCAATGCATCAAAGGAAGCATTCTAATAAACATTTCCCCGGCCACAATACCTGTATACATTTCTGGATGGCAGTCAGTTGTGCCGTTAACACAGGTGCAGGCTTGTATTGAGCCTTGGTAGATTCTGGCCCAACTGTTTCCAACCTCAAAGTATTCATACAGAGTCTCATCAAAACATTTTGCTGCAATGGAGGGAAGCATAAAAGCCTTTAGTCTCTGGACCACAATTTCTGCAATCAAGAGCTGTAAAATCGGGTTTTTTTATCCTTAAACATCTCCCCCCCCCCCCGGCTTCAACCGTGCAGCAGGTTTTCTTCCGGTCACTTGTAAGAGATCAGAGGGTTGCTGAACACACCTTGTCTTCAGTGGATGGACCAAAAGAGGGTACTGGTGAAAAACCAGTATCTGTTGTGGTTAGCCGGCAGAAAGTGCAGATGGCTGAGGAGAGCGAGGACTCAGATGAGGGGCCAGGACCATTAGGGAGTGGACTGCTGCCTTCAGAGATTGCGGGGGCTGGCAGCAGTGATGAGGAGGTTCCTGAGGAGCCTGTGCCCAGTGCACATGCATGCAGGGTTGTTCGCAGGAAAGAGCAGCTGCAGCAGCATGGGCGACTCAGGAGTAAGGCTGCAAGGTAATGGCCCCTCCTTCAAGAAGATAAAAGCCAGCTGTGAAATGAACGTTCTTTGCAGAAGGCAAAGACGTTTTGAAACTCCAGCCTTGTGGACATTCCAGTATCCTGAGTTTGTATTTGAAGGTTCTTGTATTGCAAATTATTGCTTGTCTGTTATCTTTTGGCAAGGCTTGTGCTTATCACAGCTAATTATTTTGCAGAAGCATTAAAAGGTTTCTCTTTCCTTTGGATTGTGTTTGATTTGTTGGAAAAGGGCGTGGGTCAGAACAGTATCTGACCCAGCATTGCCTGGGAAAGTCATAGGGGTAGCTGCCTCAGTTTCTGTGATGCCATTTGAACTGGGATATGTTCTATGAATGAGCTGAGTCCACCCTTCCCTCCTAGACCATTTCTGGGACTTAACAGAGGCTGGTCAGGAACCCTTCAGAAGGGCTGGTTGGTGGAGACATCATGGGAGAACGTGGCACAGCCAATTCACCGCTGCCAACTCACTGTTGGGCAACTTGCTGCAGGACAATTTAACAATTCAATTTCATGATTTAAAATAAATAAATACATATCTTAATGTTTGTTATTCATATTTCATTCTGTCCCAACTCTTTCATCCTTTCTTTAATGATTCTATTCTAACATTTCTTTGATATTAGTGTAACTCTTGTCCTGCAGTGAATTGGCTGTGGCGACCTGACCATGGTGAGTTGGCCATGATGAGTTGACTGTGAATTGACTACGGCGAGTTGGCCGTAGTGAGTTGACTGTGGTTAATTGACTATGGTGAGTTGGCCATGGTGAGTTGGCCGTGGTGAGTTGGCCGTGGTGAGTTGGCTGTGGTGAGTTGGCCATGTTGAGTTGGTCATGGCAAGGTGGCCATTGTGAGTTGGCCATTCTGAATTGGTCATGGCAAGTTGGCCATTGTGAGTTGGCCATGGTGAATTCACTACGGTGAGTTGGCTGTGGTGAGTTGGTCATGGCAAGTTGGCCATTGTGAGTTGGCCATTCTGAATTGGTCATGGCAAGTTGGCCATTGTGAGTTGGCCATGGTGAATTGACTACGGTGATTTGGCTGTGGTGAGTTGGTCATGGCAAGCTGGCCATTGTGTGTTGGCCATGGTGAATTCACTACGGTGAGTTGGCCGTGGTGGGTTGGCTGTGGTGAGTTGGCCATGGCAAGTTGGCCATGGCAAGTTGGCTGCAGTGAATTGTCATAGATCCGGTGGAGAATCTCAACTAACCAAACATCCATAAATGTCCATCTGCCACAGCATGCAATACAACTGAGGAAGTTTCCAGGATAGGAAACGAAATGTTCTCACAAAACCAGCCCAGTTGCAATTTTCAAAACAAAAGCCATTTTTGAGACTCAGCTTACCAACTTCACACTGTTTCCCCGTGAATTCTGCAGGGCAGATGCAGCGTTGAGAACATTGGTCACATTCCCTGAAACACGTGCCCCCATTTCTACATGGGTTACGTCCACAGTCATGGGAAACATCTACACAAGAAAGCAGTCAAAGAGCAAATCAAGAAAGGCAGCAGCGGATCGGCCCCGTATATGAATGAGCAGCGCAAATGGAAAGGGGATTGTTATGCGACACCAAGCCAGGATCAGACCTTGGAGGCCAGGTAGAGAAATCTCCTCTAGGGTGGTTATTCACTGCATTGGACTCTTTTGTCTGTGGATCCCTTGATGTTTTTCTCTTTAGGGGTGTCCTTGCCATGACAATTCTAACTCGCTTCCTTCTTTCTTAAATAACTTTTATTGAGGAAGGTTTTTTTGACAGAGCTAAAAACCATACAGATTGTGAATGAAAGAAGAATAAAGAAAGGTAATAAGGAGGAGAGAAGGGAAAAGTGAAAAGAAGGGAAGGAAAAGATAGGATAGAGAGGGGAAGGGAAAGGGGAAAAAGTGAAAGTGAAGGGAAAGGGAAAGTAAGGGAAAGGGAAGGGAAAGGAAAAGGGAAAAGAAAGTGAAAGAGAAGGGTAGGGAAGGGAAGGAAAGAAAGAAAGCAGGAAGGGGAAAGGGAAGAAGGACAAAAGAGGCAGCTCAGCAGAGAGTTTCATAGGAGTCAGAGGAAAGATTTAGGATATCCACTGCCTAGTTAGTGTCTCCTGGGGTATATCTATCAGGATAAGAATAGTAAGAGTTTATTCTGGCAAGATTCTGTCTGCTGTGTGTAAGCAAATAAAGAATTAAATTCTGACCGGATTGTTCCACGTCATTCTTTTTGGTGCCTTGGTGTTGATAGACTTGATACTCAGGGTTGGCTGTTGTCTTAATACCTGCTTTTATTTCCTCCTAGGAATAATAGCAATGCAAATTTATTTTGAAGAAGCAACTTGTCAGAGTAAATTGTGTGACTGGTTGACTTTTTCCCCACGTAAACAGATCTTCTATCTTTTGCCCTCTCTAAAATATTTTTCCAAAAATTCCAGAAGTGACGAAACGGGGCTAGTTTTCATCCTGCAAAGCCTGCAGAAGCCTGCAGAAGCCTTCCTCAAGCCTCTGGGAGGCCGAAAAAGGCCTCAAACTGGTGAAAATCAACTGTGAGGCACAGTGCAGGTAAGGAGTGGGTGGGAGATGGGGTTTGCATGCACATGTGTAGGGGGCGTGGGGGGGTGCGCATTGCCTTCTGGGTCCTGGCACGTGAGTGCAAGTGTGCAAGTACACACACAGGAGCCCAAAAGGGTTGGCACAGGAGCCCAAAAAGGTTAGCCACCACTGCTCTAGGGCCATGATGGCAAACCTATGGCACATGCACCAGAGGTGGCACGCAGACCCCTCTCAGTGGGCACGCACACAGTTGCCAGCTGCTCTTCTGATTTCTGTTGTGCAAGTTTTGGAAAACAGCCCAGAAAATGACCAAAAACAGGCATGCATGCACTGGACAGCTAGACTTCAGTTTTCCGGCACTCCAATACATGCATATGCATGCACATATACTCAGTGCCGAAGAGGTTCACCATCCCTAGTCTAGGGTGTCTTGTTTGAGCAGGAGGTCGGACTAGAACACCTCCTGTTGTTGCTGTTGTTGTTAAATCTCACTCATTATCCTGCTTCTGTATTTTGGAAGGTGAAGTTTCCAAGTAAGCTGAAGGATGCCACGGTGGTGGCCTAGAGAGGTGGAGCTCTCGCCTCACAATCAGGAGGCTGCGAGTTTGATCCTAGGCAGAGGCTAACATTTGGAATAATAGACTCTCCTGCTCGAGCAGGGGGTTGGACTAGATCACCTCCAAGGTCCCTTCCAACTCTGTTATTCTATGCTCTATCACTTAACAGAAAGAGGGTTGAGGAAAGAGAAGGTTCTGTGTGAAAGGGTGTTGGGATTTCAGAGACGAGTGAGGCGAAGACTCCTGCAAGTTGCAGAGAGAAAACCATCCTCAACTTGTTCCTGCAATCTCTCTCTGAGGCCGGTGTCCTCCCTTGCTCTCCTCGTGTTGGTCAATCAATCATCCATCACGTCATCATCAAAGCCATTGGGACAGAAGGGGGTGGGAGAGGAATTCCCGGAGAAAGCCTGTACTCTGAAACTAATTTGCCGAACTTTTGTTTTGTTTGTTTTCCCCCCCCTGTTTTTAATCTCTTTTTAGGGAGAGGTTCAAAGGATGAGGAAGCCCATTCTTCCGGGCAACCCCAGCCAGAAGGTCTGAGGGACAGGGACAGGACTGCCTCCAGGTTAATCCTCGACTTACAACGGGTTCATGTAGTGACTGTCAAAGTTACAGCAGCACTGATAAAACTGACTTATGGCCAGGGATGGGGCTGCTAACGGTTCGCACCGGTTCACACGAACCAGATGTTAATTTTTACATCTGCTTCGCTGAGTTGTGACAACTGGCTGGCCCTACCTACCCTTCCCCTCCCCTCCCAGGAGTCTCCATGAGGCCCATTTTGGATCCCAGGTAAGTGCAGGGACCGTGTGGAGGCTTGGGGAGGGCAAAAAATGGGTTTCCCAGAGTCTCTGGAAGGCCAGAAACGGGCCCGTTTCCGGCCTCTGGAGAGCCTCCAGAGAGCCTCCGGAGCCCAGGGAGGCTGTTTTGTCCTCCTGGAGGATCGAGGAAAGCCTCTGGAGCCCGGGGAGGGTGAAAAACGGGTCTCGCGCCATGGTGCAGGAGGCTGACTAGGCCATGCCCACCACACCCATGCCTACCCAACAACCGGGCAGAAAACCAGTTGCTAAATTTTTTGCAGTCTAACCCCTGCTTATGACTGTTTTTCACACCATTTTGGCAGCCTTCCCTGCGGTCACGCGATCCAATTTCAGAGGCTGGGCACCTGACTCATGTTTATGATGGTTCGTAGTGTCCTTGTGTGTGGGAGTTTGTTATGTGATATCCTCTTTGGCGGCCGTCTGACCGGCAAAGTCAATGGAGGAAGCCGGATTTGCTTAACAACCAGGTGACTTAACTTAGCCACCACAGGGATTCACTTAACAACAGAGTCGAGAGAGGGGATCAAATGGGGGGTGAGTGTCAAAATGCAACATCTCGCTTAACAACGGAAATTTTGGACTCTGTCGTATGCCGAGGATTGCCTGTATTTGCTTCAGGCAAAGATTTTGGTCTCCAGACGAGAAGACCTGCTTGTTTACCAGCTTCATCAATACAAGCTACCTGCCTCATCCCATCTTTCCTAATGTGTGAAGGCCTACCTACTGCAGACTCCATTTCCAGGTCGTAATCCAAGGCAGTCCTCAACTTACGACCACCAGTGAGTCCAACTTTTCTGTTGCTAAGGAAGACCCTGAGTTTTGTCCCATTTTTTTACAACCTTCCTTGCCACCATGGTTAAGCGGTCCTGTATACAGAATGGTCACTAAATAAAGCATTTGTAAGTTGAGGATGACCTTTTATCTGCTTCTGTTAGAAAGATCTGGGTCTCGGTAAGAAGGACAAAATCTGGGCCACAAGGAGCATTTCTTGGAAGCCATCTTTCTCTTCCCACTATCCTCTCCAAATTTCTCCTTTTTCAGACTCCAGATTCAGCCAGCAAAAATGTGAAAAGCAAGCAGATATTACACACACTTACCGGCCCAATAGTAGCATTCCTCAGACCCAAAACCAGAGCAAGTGTCATGGAAAAATTGTAGATCTGCATTGTCTTCTCTTTCACTAATTTTCTGTCATGCCCCTAGTGAAGGCTGACTCTGAGTGAGAGGAGGAACAGCCGATGATGAGTGGAGGTGTGGCTCTGGACGTTGTGGAGGAGGCTGGGGAAGGGCAGAGGCTGGCTGAGCAGTCAGAGGAGGACCCAGGCTCATCCCCTATCCGTCTTAGGGCACGCAGGCAGGAGAGGATAAGGGAGAGATGTGGTCTACTCAGGAGGAGAGGGCCTTGATCCTCTTCATGGGATGCAGGTGTGACAACTGCATAAGAGTTTGGACCTGCTTACTGGCAAACACTGGAAACAAAGCATGTTTTATTTTGGTCTGAAGTTATCTTGGTGAGTGTCCTTCCAACAGACTTGCCTTGTTATCTCCTTGAATTTGATAAATACTTCTCCTGTTCCGTTGTAGAAATTTTGTCATTGTAGTTTGTTTGGTTTTTTATTTCACCTCTATCTGCTCATTAAATTTGGACTGTATTGCTTTCTTTTGAAGACTATTTTTGAATACGTTTTATCTCCAACTGAGTATTATTGAACAGGGGGGCCAAGTTGGAGGCATTAAAGGACATTTATTTACATTTTGGATTTTGTTACGTTTGTGGTACACTCTGGGTCATCACATTTCCCTTTCCTTTTCTTTTAAATACAAAACAACCTTGGGAGTTTTTCCTGGAGTCCTTGTATCTCAGGGCTGAAGGATCAAATGGGAACTCAAAGCAAGATGAGGACGCGTGCAAATTTGCTTCATTTTAGGATGAGTTTCACTTCTGCAATGACTTCCATGAGGGTTAATGATTCACCTGCTCCATGTACCAATCATTGGGAGAGATATGGAAGCCACGGGCAGGTTGAGGAGAATTGGGGAAGATCAATATTTGCAGAATGCTTCCGTTTCCCCACTCCACTTGTTCAGAATGAATTAACAATCCCGCCGGCTTCAACAGATAATTAGGACTGCAGACAATAGCAATTGCTACCAACCTGCCTTCCATGGAGGACCCGTATACTGCATGAGACAAAAAGAGGGCTGTGAAAATACTTACAGACCCCTCACCTCCTGGACATAAACTGTTTCAACTCCTTCCCTCAAAACAACACTATAGAGCCCTGCACACCAGAACAACTAGACACAAGGAGAGTTTTTTCCCCCAGCTGCCATCACTCTGCTAAACAACTAATTCCCACAACACTGTCAAACTACTTAGTAAAACTGTATTACTATTATTCTTCTCATCTTTCCTATTAACTATCTCCTCCCACGTATGACTATAACCTTGTTGCTTGTATATTTATGATTTATATTTTATTTAGTTTCCTAGAATGATTTGATTGCTTATTTAATAACCTATGACTAGCACTAAGTGTTATATCTTATGATTTATGATGAATCCACCTGGTTCAGTTCCAAGCTGGGAGAAAGACGGTGGAAACAATACGGAAGTTGGTTGGAAAGATGGTTTAATGAGGAAGCAGAACCAACAGCAGTCCTGGCTCAGCTGAACAAAGGGTTGAAGGAGTGGATGGATCTTTATAGGTTTCTGTGGCTTTGATGTTTTGAACTGTTCAGTGTGCGTGTGCATGTGTGCAATGAAGGGGCTTGTGTTCTGAAAGGGTGTTGGGTAATTCCTATTGTAGCTTACTTAATCCTACCATTCTGCCTCTGTTAGTTTTGCTGCAAAAAGTTTTGAAATATCCTGTCTCGAATGGATTTCTGCCTGCAGTATTAGCTTTTTTTATTTTATTTCATTTTACTTTATTCATCAATCGCTTACAAGATAATAGGTATAAGTATAAATGTGAGTAAGAATATAGGAAATAGGTACGAATAAATGGGGGCAATAGGACAGGGACAGTAGGAACAACTGTGAGCTTATGCACGCCCCTTATACACCGCTTAGGAATGGGGTGAGGTCAATAGTGGATAGTTTAAAGTTAAAGGAGTGGGGGTTAGAAGATGTAACAACAGAGTCAGGTATTGCATTCCAGGCATTGACCACTCTCTTGTAGAAGTTGTACTTTCTGCAATCAAGTTTGGAGCGGTTTACATTGAGTTTGTATCTATTGTGTGCTCTTGTATTGTTGCGGTTGAAGCTGAAGTAGTCATTGACTGGTAGGACACTGTAGTGGATAAATTTGTGTGCTACGCTTAAGTCCAACCATAGGCGGCATAGTTCAAGGCTGTCCAAGTCCAAAATTTCAAGCCTGGTGGTATAGGGTATTTTGTTACGAGCAGAGGAGTGTAGTTCTCTTCTCGTGAAATCCTTCTGGACTCGCTTAATTGTATTGATGTCTGATATACAGTGCGGATTCCAGACTGATGAGCTGTATTTGAGTATAGAACTAGCAAAAGTTTTATATGCTCTAGTTAGCAATTCAATATTTCCAGAGGAGAAGCTTTATAAGAAGCTTTGTAAGAGATTTACAACTCTAAATGCCTTTTTGGCAATGCTGTTACAGTGAGCTCTGGTGCTTAGGCTTTGCTTATGAATAGAGCCATCTAGCCTTCCTCTTTCAATAAGCTCTTAATCTCTTAAGTGCTGGCATCCACTGTGGGCTATTAAGGAAGACTTGGGGGGGCTGCTTTCTGTCTTTAAGAGCGATGTTTCTCTATTTCTCCTTTAGGGAATAAATATAATATTCTGCCTTTTTAATATTTCCCAAAATATTTCATTCTTCTAGGATGGGGGAGGGGGCAGCTTCCCACAATCCTTTGAACCAGTGCATGCAACAAACCCAGCGGTGGGATTCCAATAATTTAACCACTGGTTCTCTGCCCTCATGATTTCTTCCAACAATCAGTTCGTCAAACTGCTCAGCAAGTTAACAACCAGTTCTCTTGAACCGGTGCGAACGGCTGAATCCCACCACTGAACAAAGCCCATCTGATCAGCCTATGTCAGTGATGGCTAACCTTTTTGGGCTCCTATGCCAAAAATTGTGCACACACTTGTGCTCACGTGCCAGCACCCAGAAGGCAATGCATGCACCCCTGTCCCGTGTGTGTGCAATCCCCCCGCCCCCTTACCTGCACTGCGCCTCAGTTGATTTTTGGGTGGTTTGAGGCCTTTTTTGGCCTCCCAGAGGCTTGAGGAAAGCCTCTGCGTGCAGGCTTTGGAGATCGAATAATAGGCCTGTTTGTCACTTCCGGTATTTCTGGAAATACAGGAAGTGATGAAACCGGCCTATTATTCGGCCTGCAAAGGCCTTCCTTAAGCCTCTGGGAGGCCGAAAAAGGCCTCAAACCACCCAAAAACCAGCTGTGAGGTGCGTGCATGCGCAGTGAGGTAAGTTTGCCTGTGGCTCGCATGCCGGCACAAATGGCTCTCTGTGCCACCTGTGGCACGCATGCCATAGGTTCGCCATCATGGGCCTATGTGCTTTCTGCAATGTAGACTCCAGATCTCCTGTGGCCTAGGAAAAGAAAGGGGGGTAGGGTTTATTTTTCTTAGAATGCAGTCCTCAACTTACAATGGTTCGCTTAGTGACTGTTCGAAGTTGCAACGGCACTGAAAAAAGTGACCGATGACTGTTTTTTACACAACCCTTGCAACACCCCCCCCCCTTTGGTCTTGTGATCTAAATTCAGATGCTTGGCAAACGGACTTGTGTTTATGACGGTCGCAGTGCCCCGGTCAATGGGGAATCCAAACATTGTAACATGGGGGCAAAGCTCACTTAACAGATGTTTCACTTAGCTACAGGCATTGGTGGGGGAACTAAGTTGTGGTCGTAAGTCGAGGACCAGCTGTGCTTTGCTTCTGAATGTTACGCCCTGAAATAATGTGGTTTTTAACCTCCCAGGATCCCTACTGAGTGATGCAGCCCGACGATGCGGCATAATTTTAAAAAGATAGTTTACTCTTAAATTAAACCATGATTTACACACAATTGACAAACGAAAGCCCTGTACAGACAAAACCAAAACGTTCTAGAGTGTTATGCAACCAGAACAGAGTTCGAATTCCGCTTCAGGGGTGGCATGATCCAGCACGTAATGCCAGAAACTTCTGCTTTGCTGCAAACGACCTGTGTGTGAGTGGCTGTGAATGACTTCCACAACTACCAGTGTTGTGATCCTTCCCATTAAACAGAAGTGGTGGCATACAAGTAGGCTCCAAGCCCACATTCAAAGGGTCCCTCCATCTAAGTGTGAAGTTACTTGTGGCTTCACCAACAATCCCAGGATTGTCAGCTGTTCCTTGGGGGATAAACATTATGGGACAACTTGCCACAGTCCTGTCCAATTTGCCACGGCCAGCTTGCTACGGGACATACGAAACAGGACAACTCAATGCAGCCAATTCGGCACGGGACAATTCGACAATCCCATTACATAATTTAAAAGAATTTAAAAATGCTTTTAATTGTTGTCATTCCCGTTTCGTTTGGTCCCTCCTTTTTAAAAAATGATTCTATTTCACCGTTCCTTCGAGATTAGTGTAACTTGTGGTGAGTTTTTCCATGAAAAGTTGGCCATGGTGAGCCGGCCGCAGCAAGTTGGGATATGCAGTGAGTTGTCGTAGACCCGGGGAGAAATATTCAGAGATGCTTGGCCTTTTTCTGATCTGGGACCAGCAATGGTGGTAGGCTTGGGATGACTGCATCTTTTCCATGTTCTCAAGCGGGCCGCACCAGATTCCCTTCTGCCCAGAGTATTCACTGCATGAACAGCCATAGCACTTAAGACTTATATACCGCTTCATGGTTCTTTTACAGCCCTGTCTAAGTGGTTTACAGAGTCAGACCCCAACAATCTGGGTCATCATTTTACCCACCTCGGAGGGATGGAAGGCTGAGTCAACCTTCAGCCTGGTGGGATTTGAACTGCTGGCAATGAGCAGAGTCAGTGTGCAATACTGCCTTCTAACCACTGGGAAGGAAGGGAGGGAGGGAGGACTAGTACTTAGACTTATATCCTGCTTCACAGTGCTTTTACAGCCCTGTCTAAGCGGTTTACAGAGTCAGCCTCTTGCCCGCAACAATCTGGGTTCTCATTTGACCCACCTTGGAAGGATGGAAGGATGAGTCCTCTTTGAGCCAGTCAGGATCGAACTGCTGGAAATGAGCAGAGTCAGCGTGCAATACTGCATTCTAACCATGATGACATGGGTCTTCCTCCCTCCCTCCCTCCCTCTCTTCCTTCCTTCCCTCCCTCCCTCCTTCCTTCCTTCCAACTTAGCAGTAGCACTTAGACTTATATACTGCTTCACAGTGCTTTCCAGCCCTCTCTAAGCTGCTTATAGAGTCAGCCTCTTGCCCCAACAATCTGGGTCCTCATTTTATGAACCTCGGAAGGACGGAAGGCTGAGTCAACCTTGAGCTGGTTAGGATTGAACTGCTGGCAGTCGGCAGAATTAGCCTGCAATACTGCATTCTAACCACTGTGCCACCATGCCAGAATTAGCGATAGTGCTTAAACTTATATACCGCTTCACAGTGCTTTGCAGCCCTCTCTAAACAGTTTACAGAGTCAGCCTCTTGCCCCCAACAATCTGGGTACTCATTTTATCCACTTCAGAAGGACAGAAGGCGGAATCAAGCTTGAGCCGGGTGAAATTCGAACTGCCAAATTGCAGGCAGCTGGCAGGCAGAAGTAGCATGCAGTACCGCACTCTAACCACTGTGCCCTCCATTACTCCACAGGTGAATGCCACAGAGAGCCAAAGCCCCCAGCGTTGTGCGTCCCGATGTTCAAATGAAAGTGGCCTTACAAGGGCCCTCGTTCTCCCCTTTCTTCTCGCTCCCGGCAGCCGGGAGAGTGGGAAGGTTGGATGTCCTTTGAGTTCTCGTTGGTCTTCTCGGCTGCCCAGCCCTGAGCTCTGAGACGCCGCCGTGGAAAAGGACGCGGTTCTCTGGTTCAGGACAAAACCATGGCGGGCCTCGGGATGTTGTCACGCTGTCCACATCGATGACGCCACGGATTGGGAGTTCAGGTCTACCAATTTCCTTCCTGATCCCGGCAGGGTGGACATCACGACGAGGGCTTGGGGAGGTTGGGTCGTCGAGGCTTCCCTCGCTCCCTCGGGGGTGGGTTCTAGGCTTATGGAGCGGACCTAGAACATAGAGGCAAAAGGAAAGAGGGAAGATGACAGGGCTTCACATTGTGATGTGTTAGCCCACGAGGTTGAGATGCTATTTTATTTCCCTCTGTTTCCTTAGAATGACCTTGCTTCCCTTGAGCCTCAAACGGGCCGAAAATCAGCTGGGAGGCACGCGCATGCACAGGGCAGCTAAGGGGGTGGGGCAGGGTGTTGTGTATGCATGCACGGGGGGGAGGCACATTGCATTGGGGATGTGTGTTATTTTGTGCACGCATGCTTTCAGCACACCACAAAAAGGTTCGCCATCACTGCTATAGAGGCTCAAATTGGTGTTTTTTGAATGCGCGTAAGCCGGTGTCACAAACAGTGCAACAACCATAACAGGGAATGATTTCCAAGGCATTCAACGTCGGGAAATACCTGGTCTGAACTTCTCGGAGGCCGTTTTGGCCTCGGTGGGGCTTCCCATCTCGGAGAGGGTCAGCCTGCGGTTTGGGGGGCTGCCGATGTCCCCCTCGGGCACCAGACTCAGGTCTGCCAGGATCACGTCCTCTTCCTCCATTGTCTCCACCTCTTCTTCTTTCCACCTTGGGTTGCCCTGCAAAAGCAGATTCGGAGGGCGGGGAGAAGTGCCGGGGGCGGGGCCCTCGCCGGCCACCTGACCGAGGGCCACGGGTAGCCCCAGAGCCTTTTCTGGACCTCGTTGTCCAGCCACTGAGTCTCTTGGGGGTTGCGGGCAGCTTCGGTCCTCCGGGCTGCTTTCCTTCTGACCGTCAGGATGGGGCGTTCTTGGGGAAGGGCCTGCAGGTTCCCGCGGGGCAGGTGTGGAAATGCCTGCCTGGCACGGGGGCATTTGGAGGAAGTCGGGCAAAACCAGGTCTTCTTTTCGCAGCAAACCTCGCTGGTCGTCGGCTCGGTTGCTCTGGACTTTGGATACGAGCTCGAAAAATTCTAAGGCAAGAAACCCAGAAGTTTGAGAGTCAGCATGGCAAAAGCCCACCACTTAACTTAGAATGGTCATTAAATGAACCTGTATCTGCAGTCCTCGACTTATGACTACAAAGGAGCTCAACATTTCTGTTGCTAAGTGAGAGGGTCCTTAAGTGAACTTGCCCCATTTTTTACGACCTTTCTCTTGCCCCCGTGGCTAAGGGAAGCCCTGCAGTTGTTACGTTAGCAACACAGTTGAGCATGTGGAGTCTGCAACGGTCGTTAAGTTTGAAAAATGGTCACAAGTCACTTTTGTTCAGGGCCGATGTAACTTTGGAAAAGGCACTAAACAAACAGTTGTAAGTCAAGGACTGCCTGTACTGTCCTCCTCTCTTGAAGGTTTTCTTCTAACGTGGAATTAATCTCCATGTGGTGAGATCCAATTTTTTGGGTTTTTTTTATCTGCTTCAAGCCTGTCCTGCTTGGAATTAAGAATCGACAGCCTTGAAGATCAAACATTCCCTAATTCTTGCACTCTCATTCTGGAATCCGAATTACAAATCAAAAAGAGTTTTATGGCCAAAGAATAACAACAAAAGTTGGAAGGGACCTCGGAGGTCATCTAGTCCAACTCCCCCTGCCAAAGCAGGAGACCTACACCCTTTCTGACTGAGGGCAGTCCAGTCTCTTCTTGAAAGCCTCCAGGGGTGGTAAATGAATTAACAGATTTAACAGAGTTGGAAAGGACCTTGGAGGTCATCTAGTCCAACCTCCTGCCCAAGCAGGAGACCCTACACCATTTCTGACCGATGGCAGCCCAGTCTCTTCTCAAAAGCTTCCAGGGATGAAGCTCCCACAACTTCCAAAGGCAACTTCTCTTCCACTGCTTGATTGTTCTCACTGTCAGAAAATTCCTCCTTACTTCCAGGTTGAATCTCTCCTGGATCAGTTTCCATCCATTATTCCTTGTCTGGCCTTCGGGTGCCTTGGAAAGTAGCTTGACCCCCTCCTCGTCTCTGGGGCAGCCCCTCAAATATTGGGAACACTGCTCTCCTGTCTCCCCTGCTCCTTCTCTTCCCTAGACTAGCCATGCCCAGTTCCTGCAAGCGTTCATCATATGTTTTAGCCTCCAGTCCCCTAATCATCCTGGTTGCTCTTCTCTGCACTCTTTCTAGAGTCTGAACATCTTTTTTATAGTGTAGCAACCGATTGGAAGGGACCTTAGATATCTCCTAGTCCAACCCTTGCTCAAGCAGGAAATCTTTCTTTTCACTAGACTAGACATACCCAATTCCTGCAACTGTTCTTTGTATGTTTTAGCCTCCACTCCCTTAATCATCCTGGTTGCTCTTCTCTGTGCTTTTTCTAGAGTCTCAACATCTCTTTTACATTGTGGTGACCAAAAGTTGGATGCAGTACTCTAGGTGTGGTCTTACTAAGGCTTTAGTGAGTGGTATTAGTACCTCCCTTGATCTTGACTGAATCCCTCTAGTTAATGCAATTTAGGATTGCATTGGCTATTTTGGCTGCCACTGCACACTGCACACTCCTATTTAGCTGGTTGGCTACTAAGACTCCAAGATGCCAGCGGAAGTTTCTTTGCCGTAGTTTATGGAGGATTCCTGCACCCCTGAGATTTACCGTACAGGTAGTCCTCAACTTACGACTGCAAACAGGCTATTTTATGTACCAGGATGTGTTTTCCACAGACAACACGGGCTCTACCTAGCATTAACGTCACCCCAGAAAAGCAATAAGAGGACAAAGGAACAGCTCAGCAACCCTCTCGTGCAACCTGTGTGTAAACTAGCCCTCTGGGAGGAGAGCCACACAAAACCGGATCAGGAATGGGACATCAAATACAGCTTGTCCTCAACTTATGACTGCAATTGGGCCCAATGTTTATGTTGCTAAGGGAAACACGCATTAAGTGAGTTGTGACCCCATGTTACGGCCTTCCTTGCCACAGTTGTGAAGCAAATTTGTCGAAGTCAGTACAGCTAGTCCTCGGCTTACAACCACAACAGAGCCCCGAAATTTGCTGCTGCTAAGGGAGACGTTGGTTTAAAGGGAGCGGCTGCCCCATTTTAAAACTTTTCTTGCCACAGCTGCAAAGCGCATCGGGCTTCCCTGTTGACTTCGCTTGCTGGGAGGTCGGCAAAATCGGGATCGTAGGACACCCCCCCTGCTCCCCAGGGGACACGGTGACCATCATAATTATGAGTCAGTTGATGAGTGTCTGGGTTCTGATCACGGGGGACGCTGTGATGGCCATAAGTGTGAAAAACAGCTATAAGTCTCTTTTCCTAGTGCCGTTGTAACTTCGAACAGCCACTCAACGAACTGTTGTTAAATCGGCTGGTGGACTGTCAATGGTTTGGACGTTAACAGGGAAGGAAATGACAGAAGAGAATTTTGGTACCTCAGGATGGAACTGTGGGGCCCTGTCGTAACTCGAGGACTACCTGTGATCAGGTGCTAAAACAGCCACAGAAGAAGTTCTGTAACCTTGATAAGAGTTCAGCTGGCCTTGGTGTGGATCTAGGATTCTACTGGTTCAGCCCGGTTCGAGCGAACTGGTTGTTCTGAAGATCAGCTGGGAGAAAACCGGTTCACTCCGAAGATCAAGGTATTTCCTTTTCCCCCCACCGATCAGCTGTTTTCCAAAGATCAGCTGTGCCGTGCGATTTAGATGAGCTAGAGAGCAAGAAATTGTGAGATTTCTTGTTTTCTAGCTAATCTAAATTGCACGGCACAGCTGATTTCCCCCTCTTGCTATTGTCCTGAGGCCCAGTGGGCAAAAAAAGGGGTGTGGGGTGTGTGTGCTGCGTGGGCCCCATGCCCCTTTTTGCTCTCAGGCAGCTTCCCTGAGGCCCAGCAGGCAAAAAAACAAAAAAAACAAAAAAACTACCCATGCCCACCCAGTCACATGACCACGTGGCCACACCCATGTAGCCACACCCACAGAGCCGGTAGTTAAAACATTTGCATTCCACCCCTGCCCCCCACAATCTTTTGGGTACTGGTTTCACGGAAAAAGGGTTTTTTCCGTGGATTAGAGGGGACATGGTTTTGCATGCTGCCTGGATCCCGTGGATGGGGCTTTGCTTGTTTGCGTGGCCTGGTTTCTGGCATGTGGGCCAGTGGTGGGATTCAAATAATTTAACAACTGGTTCTCTTGCCCTAATCAGTTCTTCCAACAACCAGCGCGCCAAACTTCTCCGAAAGTTAACAACCGGTTCTCCTGAAGTGGTGTGAACAGGCTGAATCCCACCACTGATGTGAGCCCTCTGCGGGTCCACGGATTGAGTATCAACTTGTAAAACATTCATATGCATGCTTTCAAGTTGCCATAAACAAAGGGGGAAATCTGAAGGAGTATGGCAGTTTAAAACCAGAACTACATTCCATGCTTATCTTAAAAAGATTACAGCTAGGCTACCGGATCTTCTACCCGAGAAATTCCTTCATTGGAGAACGTGATTGATTGATGACACCCAGTCCGGTGGATGTGCTTCATTGGAGAATCTGATTTATGACACACCCAGGGGGGAGGGTGGAAAGAGGGTCACAGGTGACTGTAAATTATGTACACCAGAGTTGGCTTCATACAGGTTAATGCCGGCATGTTGCTCCTAATAAATCTTTTGAATTCTTTTGAAGCTTGGGCTGGGGCTCATGATTTCATTAGGGCAATCGCCGGAAGCCTGGCAGCAAGCAACCGAGCAGCTGGGGACTCTTGGCATAATAGAGCCACATCGCCACAAGCAGAGAGAAGCAGCCCAGGGAGAGTCACGAAAATTTAATTTTCTCTTTGCAAAGTATTTCACAGGACGGGGAACATACCTACCTGGCCAGCCGGCCAATGAGGGATCTTCCGGGACCAGCTGTCCAAAATTGCCTCAGATGCAGACGCGACATCATGGTGGGATCCCAGACCTACCACTCTGATCCTATGATCCCTCCTTAGGCTTTGGATCCAAGGCAGGACTAGAATTCCTGGTCTCCCAGGTTTCTAGCCTTGCGCCTTGGCCCTAGACCCAACCGTCTCTCTATGTAGCAAGAAAAGTTTAGGTGCGGTGGGAGGTGATGAGCTGGTGGGGGCTTGGGGAAAGGCAAGTCAGAAGAAAGTCTGTTTTGATGAGACGTGATTCAGGCTGGCCACAAAAGGAGAGTTGTCCTAATCATCATCATAAAAAAAGAAACCTGTCCAGCAATAGAGTTGATCGCTTTCGACTCTCCTCCATTGAAGAAGCTGCAGGGAGAGATTCCTGCAGGAGACTGGACTACATGATCTCCAGGGGTTCCCTTCAACCCTTGCATTTTGAGGATTCTATATGAGTTATGCTTCCCGCCCCTTGATCTGCCCTGGGTGACATCCAGGAGCTGAAATGCCAGCAAAGCATTTCATGGTATGCTACCGGTTCAGCTGAACCGGTAGCTCCGACGATCATCTGTGAGCAAACCGGTTCGCTCCGACGATCAGCTGCTGGGCCCTCCCATTTGCCCGGGCTCTATATGGACCTTTATTTCCTGCTTTTCAACCTCAGCTGCTTCACGCGGCACAGCCAATTGCCGCACGTCAGCTGTCTTACACACAGGGTTTGCAGGTAAGTTGCAAATGCTGCGCTTGCGCAAAGCAAATGCTGACAACGAACTGGTAGGAAAAAGTGTTGAACCCCGCCATTGCAGCAAAGCATTAGATGCCCTCTCTTTATTTCCATCCCCACCAAGGGTTGAGGTGTCGAATGGCCAAGGTCGGAGGCTTTCCCCAACACTTCCCTCTGTGAAGGATCCAGGAAAGCATCACCTACCTGCTGAAGGTGTTTGGTGAAGGGAAGTCTAGAACAAGTTGTTGGACAGGGGTGCTGGGAGTCAGGTCCTCTACCACGTTGGTTGTCCAAAGTCATCATCTGGGCATCAGCCAAAGGTTAGCCTGGTGATAGGGGAGAGCTTTGGGCAACTCCCCTTCTATCCACCAAAGCCATGGCTTTGCTGTTCAGTGGGACAGGTGCCTCACCACTAATGGGTAGAAGTTCCTCAAAGAGAAGTCCTACCTGGAACCCACCTGACACTGAGAGCAATTAAGCAATGGAACAGCCTGCCTCCCGGAGCTGTGGGTGTCCCATCACTGGAGGTCTTCAAGAAAAGATTGGGCCGCCACTTGTCTGGAATGGCACGAGGTCTCCTTGCCTTGAGCAGGGGGTTGGACTAGAAGACCTCCAAGGTCCTTTCCAGCCCTATCACCAAGAGTCTTCTGAACCAAAGAATGAACCAATTGCTGAATTGCACAAATGTAGTTTTCTAACAAGAGACTGGACAGCTGTTTGTCTAGGATGGTATGAGGATTCCTGCCTTGGGCAAGGGGTTGGACTAGAAGACCTCCCAGGTCCCTTTCAACCCCGGGACCCTATGATTCTAATTGAAGACGTGGCTCGTTCAATGCTGTTGAGAGTTGTGGCAATACCAAGGTGATGCCCGCGCAGATGCTAAACACCTTGGGTGGAAAGACACTTGTCTTTCTCTCTGCTGAGAAATCATGCCTTGTTAAGGGTTGCAAGCAATGGGGCGACGTCACCCATAACCATCAAATGTCCCATTGGACATTGTCCTTGAGACCAGCCTTGTGTCAACCCTGAAGCTGACCTGACTGAAGCCATTTTGAGGCTTCCGGGTTGCCACACTGGAGCTGGGGATAGGGAGGAGGGAAATAGAGATAGCTGGGGTTTTGTAGTCAAAACAAAATATTTTCTCCTGGGAAGCAAGGACATTCCCACTGATGGTCAGAGAGGAGTGAAGTCACCAGGCAACCGGATGACACTTTGATTGGACCATGTGACTGTTTGGGAGAAGGACAAAACTTTTACTTTTAATTAGGTGAATACCGCAGGAATATTCAGAGTCAGTTTTCATTAGCCTGTGCCAATATGATATATCCAATAAACCTGTTCTTTGAGGAATTCACCTGCCTCGTAATTCTCTTTGCTGTGGGTGTATTACCTGGAACCCTGACATCTGGACTTATATTGGAGGTGGCCCTATCATCTTTTTGGTGTTTTGTGCGTCCACCTCCTGATCCTCGGACCCAAACTGTACCCAAGAGGATGGGGCTGACCGAACCACTCAGCCCCACCTCATTCCAGGGCTGCCAGCTAGGGGATCTCTGCCCCCCCACCCCCTACCCCGGTCTGATCCTGACTCTTCCAAGGAGACCCTTGGTGCCAACGTGGCTAGTCCACAGGAACAGGGTGTCAACTCATAAAATATTTATATGGTCTTTTAAGAGCTGCCAACAGAAAGTGGAGCAGTGAGGCAGCTTGCAAACTAAAAGTGCATTCCACAAATGTTTTCAAAGATAATAACTAGGTGAGCGAAGTTTCTGCCACGCAAAATTCTAACTGGAGAACATGATTGATGACTCTTGGCTATGGATGTGTCCCATTGGAGAATATGAATTACGATACACCCAGGGGGTGGAGGGAAAACCAGGGTCAAGGATGACAATGAATGATGTGTCTTAGAGTCGGCTTCACCCAGGCAATGCTGGCATGTTAACCCCCAATAAATCCTTTTTAAGTTTTGGAGTTTGGCTCGAGACTCATGATTTGAATGGGGGGTAACTGCCGGAATCCTGACACAGGGAGCCTGCTACTAATCCAGTCTGAACGCAAGATCCTTCGCGATCTCTCAGAGCTTGGTTTCTTCCAAGGTGGTTTGGCGATAGGAATTTTACAGGGGAAATTGCTGCTTTGGAAAAAGGGGGTGTGTTTGTGTAGTAAAAGAGGACTTGAAAAGCAGGGAAAGGCACAGCGAGTGAGACGTACCCGAGGCTGGCCTATGATCGGTGCTGGGCTGCAATCGATTTAACAACCGGTTCTGTGAGTGCGCGTGTGCAGCATTCAAAAATGACAGGGGGGGGGAATCCAATTCGCTTGTTTCTAACCTAGCAACCACAGTGATTCGCTTAACAATGGGGGCAATGAAGATGGTGGAAATGGGCTGAAACTCCCTTAAGAAAGGTCTCTCTTAGCAAGAGACATTTTGGGCTCCGATTGTGGTCGTAAGTCAAGGACTACCTCCACTGGCACCCAAGCTTGCAACAGGTAAAAGAACTGTCTCAAGCATGGAATATCCCGGCATATTTTGCATACCCCTAATTTGCAAAACATGCCCCCGACATTTGAATAAGCGGTTCAATCTTTGTTGCCTGCCAAGTGTTGTCTTTAATGCGCCAGAAGGAAGAGGCCATGGTGGCAAGTTGGAAAGCAGAGGTGGGCCGGGGAGGGGCTGGGGAAAGGATCCCTTAACCCCAGGCCTCTCCAGATCAGTGGTGGTATGCTACTGGTTCATCCCGGTTTGGCCAAACCCATAGTAAAAATCACTAAGGGTTTGGCCGAGTAAAGAAAAGCCTCCAACAATCAGCTGAGCATAAAAGACCGAAAAGCGTATGGGAGGGTGGGAGGGTCATGCCTAGCTTTAAGTTTCTTAATCCTCTCAGCTGATTGGCTTGTTAGGTGCACGCACGTTACAGACATGCACGCACACGTGCGATCACTAACCAAATTGGTAGTGATTAAGGTAGGATCCCACTACTGCTCCAGATCGAGAACCACATGGTTCTATCAGGCTCTGAGATAGGGAGGCTTCCTTAACCCAAAGCAGAAACTTCCGGAAAGACTGGGCTGGTGGAAGCTGCAATGGAGACATCAACTATGGATTGATAAACAATGGAATGGGATAACTCACCGTGGCCAACTCGCTGCAAGCCACCTTGCCCTGGCCAACCCATTAGGCACAATCCAACAATTCTGTTTAATTATTTAAAATCATTAAAATATATATATATATATATATATTAATTTATCTCATTCCTGTTGCATTTTGGTCCCTCCTCTGGCAGCCTTTCTTTAACGATTCTATTCCACATTTCTTCTATCTTAGTATAACTTCTTGTCCTGCCATGAGTTGTTCGGCGGCGAGTTGGCCGAGGCGAGATGGCCACAGCAGGCTGTCCTAGACCCAACGATGGATCGATAAAAAAAGCCATCATGAACCGCTGTTTTCCAAAGAAGAGTTGAGGATCCAAGAGGTCGGGATGACCTGGCGATGACACCACGGGTACCCTGTGGGTGGATCACAGAATTCCCCCTTCCTTCTCTTCTCCCCAGCCCCCCGCCCAGCGCAGGGCAGGGGCTCACTTCGAGACAAAGTGAATGAGCGCCAGGAACCAGGCAGGGCTCAGCTCCGACGTCCTTCACATTCGTCCCAAACACTTCCAGCAATACAGGAATGTAACTTCAGAGCGGATGAAGTTTATTGCATCGCCAATACACACGGCCGGAAGGGATCATTGCACTCTGCTTGGGTCGCCATGGCAGACGAGACACACACACTACTGCATATATTTTAAAAATGACATACCCTCTGCTTCTTCCAAATTCAAATGTTGGCGTGTGTTTTTTTCAGTCTGAGCAAGGCGGGCTTCTCTTGGGGCCAGGTGGGCTTCTCGGGAGCTTTTCCCCGGCTCGCCTTTTAATTTAAAAGAATTGTGCTTTCCAACAGGTCTTCCTTCGCCCTATAGGGGAAGCCAAAGGGAACACAAATTACATTGACAAAACAGCCGCATGGAGGAACAAGAGCCAAATCTGTCTCCAGGGACTTTTGGCCAGGACAAAGCTCCCATCATTTCTACCACCACCCCATCTTCTTGTAGGTTGTGAGGACCCAGGGCATGGCACAAAGGCAACACAGTCACATAAGTAAGAAGAGTCCCTTTAATAGCAATAGCAATGGCACTTAGACTTATGTACTGCTTTATAGTGTTTTACAGCCCTCTCTAAGACGTTTACAGAGTCAGCATATTGCCCCCAACAATTTGGGTCCTCATTTTACCCACCTCGGAAGGATGGAAGGCTGAGTCAACCTTGAGGTTGGTGGGATTTGAACTGCTGAATTGTAGGCAGCTGCCCACAGAAGTAGCTTGCAGTACTGCACTCTAACCACTGCGCCACCAAGGCTCCTAATACTTAATACCTAATACCTCCAACTTTGCCCCCAATGTCCAGGTTATCTTCAGCTGGAGAAAAAAACTCTCCCAAGAACAGTCTTTAAGTAGAGGAAATTCAGTCCGAAAACAAAGTACATACAAATTGTAAATAAAAATCCATATAAACCATGCTGCAGCAATTAACTGGACAGGGCAGGAGAAGGAATTGCAGCAAAACACACACAGTTGGGAAGACGCCAGGAACCCAGATAAGCCTCGATGATACCAGATAAATTCACAATTTGCTCCCAAAAGTTTGCTGTTCGCAGCTTCCCTTTTTAAACACTGTGTTCCCAACTGCAGCTAATGAAGGGAATCGGGGCCCTTTCCTTCCCCATGAGCCATGCAACTCACGTTGCTCCCTTCTCCGTTCCTCCCTGTGTGCCCTAGGATGAAGAGGGGGTGGGCCTGGATCTTCCTCTGAATTCCCTCTGCCTTGCTCTACCTCTCCACTGCTCTGCCCAGCAGGACTTTGCCCTTCCCCAGTTTCTTCCCCAGCCCGTAGAACCACACTCCCACTCCCTGTCAGCTGCTCGGCCTCCCCCTCCAAATCAGCTTCTGACAGGGGCATGACATAGGCCCTCTGCAAATGCCCCACCTCACCCTGGGACCCCAACATGAAACTCTAGTAATACAGAGACTGCAGGGTCTTCCTAAAAGCTCACAAAGACACTGACACCCTGGTCAAAGACAGGGCCAGCTCTCCATGCTTTAGCACCCCAAGCAAAATCCTAATTTGGCTCCTTTTGTGAGCTTTTAGGCACCTACTCTGGCACCTTCTTCTTTCTTTTTTCCTTTTCCTTGAGTTTTCGAGCCTTACACCAACCATTTTTTAAAATCGGGAAATTCCGTATTTTCCAGTTGAGAGATTAATTTGGGACTTCAGCAAGCGCAACAGGGAATCATTTAAAAAAAGGCTTTATCAAAGAGCTGAGCAGGAAATTCCACGTTTTTAGATGCAGTATAGAAAATGCCCAGCCCGGGATTTGAAAGGGGCATGAAGTTGTTATTGCTATCACAATTTACTTTGGAAGGAGATCAGGACACAAGATGCCAAAAACAGAGGAGGGACTTTGTTCGCTACAAATTACTGGACTCTAGTTCCGGTCTCCACAAGCCTTTTGCTTCTTCATACAATCAAGATCAAGGGAGGTACTAATACCACTCTATAAAGCCTTAGTAAGACCACACCTAGAGTACTGCACCCATTTTTGGTCACCACACTATAAAAAAGATGTTGAGACTCTAGAAAGAGTGCAGAGAAGAACAACCAGGATGATTAGGGGACTGGAGACTAAGGCATATGAAGAACGGTTACAGGAAGAGAAGGACCAGGGGAGACAAGAGAGCAGTGTTCCCAATATTTGAGGGGCTGCCCCAGAGAGGAGGAGGGGGTCAAGCTATTTTCCAAGGCACCTGTAGGCCAGACAAGGAATAATGGATGGAAACTGATCCAGGAGAGATTCAACCTGGAAATAAGGAGGAATTTTCTGACAGTGAGAACAATCAAAAGAACAGATGGAACAGAAGTTGCCCTCGGAAGTTGTGGGAGCGTCATCACTTGAGTCTTTCAAGGAGAAACTGCCATTTGTCAGAAATGGTGTAGGGTCTCCTGCTTGAGTGGGGGTGGGTTGGACTAGATGACCTACAAGGTCCCTTCCAATTCTGATTATCTGTTTTATCTGTTTTTTCTCCTTGGAAAGAATTTTAGACTCCCCTTTTGCAGGAAGTAAAAGAAAAGAAAATGCACAAGAAGAGTCGTTACGGACACAAGCCTTTTGTGCAGGCAAGAATTACCTACGCTTTAGTTACGCGGCTTCGATGCGTTGAATCAAGAGTTGGATTGATGGGAAGGGAGAGGGCGAAAAAAAGTCGAACAGGTGATAAGAACTTTTATGCAACGGTAACAATTCTCTGGTGGATTGAAACACAGGTGGGGCTCAACACACGCCTCCGTTGAGCCCCAAAATTTCTGAGACGTTTGTGAAGTGAACGTTGCCCCCCGTTTTATGACCTTTTCTTGCCTCTGTTGTTAAATGAATCACCACAGTTGATAAGTTAGTAACCCATGAATCTGGCTTCTCCCCTCCCCCCTTGACTTTGCTTGTCAGGGGATCGCGTGACCCTGGGACGGTCATAAATACGAGTCAGTGGCCAAGCGTCTGAATTCGGCTCACCTGCTCATGGGGGATGCCAGAAAGATCATAATTGTAAAAAACGGTCGTAAACTACTATTTCTTCAACGCTGCCGTAGCTTTGCACGGCCACTAAATGAATGGTTGCACGTCGGGGATTACCTTGTATTTAAAGTTTTGCCTTACTTTTACATTAAAAAAATAAAATTGCAAATTTGGTAACTACTGTCGGAGAGTGCAAATTTTGGGGTAGGGGTTGGGATGTCTGCAGGAGGGGGCTTTTCCCAGGCTCTGGCAAAGTCTAAACTCCACAAAGGAGGGAAGTTCTTGTGTTAACTCTTTTTCTCTCTTTTATGTTGTCAAACGGGGACGTCAAGTCACACCTCCTACCGCGAAAAGCCTTGGTTGATGAACCAAAATGGACAGCAGGACTCAGGAGGGAGAAACACAATTGTCGGAATGCAGGGGTGGGCTTAAAAAAATTCAGGAAAAGGTTTTCTGCCTGGTTGCTGGGTCGGCATGGCCACAGTGGGCGTGGCCTAGTCGGCCACCTGCACCATGGCGGAGTGGGGTGTTTTTTCCCTCCCCGGACTCTTCGAGCCTCCAGGAGGGCAAAAACAGCTTCCCCCAGGCTCCGGAGGCTCTCTGGAAGCCAGAAACGGGCCCATTTCCAGCCTTCCCGAACTTCCAGGAGGCCCGTTTTTCGCCCTCCCCGAGCCTCAACGCGCGCCCTGCACTTATCAGCATCCAAAATGGACTCTGGTGAGGGGAGGGGCCAGCCAGGAGTGGGATTGGGGGTTCCCCAACCTGCACAGAAACGTAGCTGGGGGCTCTCCCTAGCCCCCAGCAGCCCACCCCTGTCAGAATCCCACGCCCACAACACATGGAGCCACGCTAATCACCCACGCAAATCTTGGGAGGGGATTATGGTCAACCGACAGTTTCCCGAATGAGGGTTAATACACAGGCCTCTTTTCAGGACTTTGACACAAGATGGGGCTCTTAAGCGGTTCCTGGGTGCCCTTTTCTGGACAAACAGCCGAGATGGATACCTGGCGAGACCCTCCCCGCAGACCAGGGTGGTTAAACTCAAGGCCCGGGGGTTGAATTCGGCCTAGGGGTTGCTTAGATCTGGCCCATGGGGCCACCCTGGAAACAGTGAAGTACCAGCCCACGGTGCCTCTGCCAGTGAAAACGGAGCTCATGTGCCCCCCTCCCCAGTGCCATTTTCACTGGCAGAGGGCAGCAGGAGGCTGTTGTGGCCAAAATGGAGCCGGGGGGGGCACGCGCAGCCCCACAAGCTCTGTTTTCACTGGCAGAGGGCAGCAGGAGGCTGTTACAGCAGAAAACAGAGCCTGGGGGCATGTGTGACCCCCCCCCCCGAGCTCCATTTTTGCCAGCAGAGGGCAGCAGGAGGCTGTCTTGGCTGAAAACAGAGCCCATTTTTGCTGGCAGAGCGCTTGGACCACCACAGACATCCCCCACGAGTGACGTCAAGCTGTCCATGCCCACGCTAGCCACGCCCACCCTAGCCATGCCCACCCTGGCCCCTGAGGTCAAACATGTCAGAGTATATTAATGAACTGGAATAGAGCATGGTAACAAGGTCAGCCAATGAATACAAATAACAACTAAGTCAGCCAATGAGGACCGTTTGGAAACTGACACTAGAAGTAGCCTAGGCATGGCTCTATATATTAAGCTCTGCAGCTCTGAAGCTAAGTTGAGCTCAGAGTCTGTGTATTGAAGATGAAACTGCTTCTCTCCTCTGCTGTGTGTCTTGCCTGCCTGCTGAACTAAAGTGAAACTGAGGTCTGCTGAAGTTGACTTGCTGTTCTGCACTGAACCTGTAACGTGTCTGCTTCTGTTTGAGTTTGCTCTATGTTGGAGAAATCTACGACTGGTATTGTAAAGTTTATGTGTTTATAAAGAAGTTAAATGAAGTCTCAGCCATTTGTGTGTACTTTTCTGGCGCTGAATTTACGCTGCGATACTCTGAACAAAACACAACCCTGATGCGGCTCTCAATGAAATCGAGTTTGACAGCCCTGCCCTAGACGAGCCGAAAGCAGGAATTGTGCTAGGCAGTTCACCCTTAGTTCATTCAATGACCGAAGTTACCATGGTGCTTAGTAATAAGCAGGCATATACAATGGAATGAAGGCTATTGCTGAGAACATTGGGTTGTGCTCCAAAAGATTGTAAGCCACCCTGAGTCTTCGGAGAAGGGCGGCATATAAATGTAATTTTAAAAAAAAAAAAGCGACTTATCAGCGTTTCCCCACACTTATGACCGTGGCAGTATTCCCGCAATCACGTGATACAAATTCACACTTATGACCAGTGTGGCGTCCTGTGTGTGTGTGTGTGTGTGTGTGTGTATGTGACATGATTCCCTTTTGTGACTTTCTGATGAGCAAAGTCTATAGGAAAGCCGGATTCACTGAACAACCAGGTGACTAATTTTAACCCCTGCAGGGATTTGCTTAACAACAGCGGCGAGCAAAGTCGTACAATGGCGGGAAAACTCACTTCACAAATGTCTCACTTAGTAACAGAATTTTTGGGCTCAATGGTGGTCATAAGTCGAGGACTACCTGTAGAACATGAATCCTGGCTGGTTGTTAATATTTTCTCTGTGTTTGCTGCTAATATTTTGTTAAATTGCTTCTAAATATGGGTAGTTTTCGACTCACAAGAATTCATTCAGTGACTGTTGAAAGTTACAGGGCACTGAAAAAAGTGAATGATGATGGTTTTTCACACTTATGACTGTTGCAGCATTCCCTGTGGTCAGGTGACCAAAATTCAGAGGCTTGCCAATTGACTCATATTTACGACAGTTGCAGCGTCCTGGGGTGTGTGTGATCCCCTTTTGCTATGAGCAAAGTCTATGGGGAAAGCCAAATTCACTTAACAATCAGGTGACTTAACTTAAACCATTGCAGTGATTTGCTTAACAACGGCGGAGAGAAAAGTCATAAAACAGGGGCAGAATCTGCTTCACAAATGTTCCACTTAGCTACGTAAACTTTGGTCTCAACTGTGGTCGTATGTCAAGGACTTCTTTATGTGGCGGTGTCGCAGAGTTTGATTTATTGCCTTTCTGTGGTGACGTTAATGCTAACCAGAGTCGTGTTCTCTGAGGAAAACACATCTGGGCGCATAAAATGGCTGCCAGGATCAATGACCCTTGACCCTCCGCTGACTGGCTGAGCGAGCACCTACCTAGCCAATCCCTGGTGGCATAACAAACTTTATGGAGTTACTCCTCCATCTTTGGAGTCTCCCTCCCAGCCAGGTGTGGGATTCTGCCGGTTCGGACCGGTTCGGACGAACCCCTAGCTCCGAAGATCAGATGGGAGCAAACCAGTTCGCTCCGACGATCATGTGGGCCCTCCCGCCCACCCGCCCCTACCCTGTACTGACCTTTATCATCCCAGCTGATCAGCACGGAAGAGCGGATTGCCATTTCTCAGCTGTATTACTCCGAAGTAACATAGCAGGTAAGGATTATTGCATTGCTGTTCGCACGTGCAACAGCATGCGTCAGGCACGTGCGTGCATGATCTCCAAACCGGTTGTTATACCAGCAGCATCCCACCTTTGCTCCCAGCCATTTTTGTCCCTGAGATTTTGCGCAATGGTGGCAGGCTGATTTTGAAGAAGCCATCTGCAGCAAACCAGGATCCTCTTCATGTTGGGGGGTGGGTGGGGAGGTAGACATCAGAAACATCCTAGCTTCCGGTTAAGCCCTCCTCATGGACGGACCAGGGACTGCGACTGTCCACGGCTTCGGTCTGTGCTCTCTCGTTGGAGAGCCCCGAACATCCTGATTAGGGGCTGAAGCTGCCTCAGAGGGGTGGCAGAGTAAGGGGAAACCACCAGCCAGGTCGAGGAGAGCCGCATCGCCCCACCCTGGGCTTGGCAATTTTCCTCCCTGAAGACAACCGAGTGGTGGTCCAAAATGGCCACCCTGAAGAAGAGAACTTAGCTGGACTAAGCTTTGTGCTGGAGAGAAGAAAGAGGAGGACAACGTAAGAACCGGGACAATTTGGCACAACAACTGATCTAAAAGATACCCCGGGATTGATGCTTTAAGAATTTTTTTTTGAAAGGATAAGAAAGGGTGGAATTAGAAAGGGAAGGGGGAAAAAAAAGTGAAAATATCCTTTACAGCTGATTGGGGCTTCGAACCAGGATAGGAAGAAGCTGGAACAAGATATTTAAATAAATCTCATTAAAATACAGTGGAAACAAACAGACATAATTTAAAGCTGGACTTAAGAGTATTAAAAAGGAGGGGGAAATATTTAATTGGAGACTTGATTGGTTTGGAACATCGAGGCTCAGAAAGCCCTGAACAATAAAACCGGAGGAAAAAGGTGAGGACATTGTATAACGGAGGGTGTCATCTTGTGGACAAAAATTTAAACTGAAAAAGAAAAGTTCCTATGTCTCTTTTAACCTGATTAGATATACTGAAAAGGAAATATTGAAATAACATAGTAACTACCCCAGAAAGTGAAAATTGAACCATAATAAAAGAAAAGACATGGAATGCTGGATTGATTGGTGACTTTGCTATGAACCCAGTTTTGGAATAGTTGTGAATATAGAAAATTTCAAGAAGAAAAAAGAAAAAGAGAACCTGATTTGTGGATTTTAATGACTATAAAACATAAGAGCGTGCAACGATGGTATCTTTGTGGGACTTAAAAATGGAACTTAAAAACTTGAAAGAACTACTACATGCGAGAGGTGAATCACTTGTCTCTGAGTTAAAAGGTTTGGAAATGGCGATTGAAGATTATGAAGAAGAAACCTCAGAGAAGGAGGAGTTAGTCCAAGAAGAAGCCATCTTAAACAGACAATCAACACAAAGAATTCCACGAAGAAGAGGGGAAAAAAGGAGGGCTAAAATTTTTCCATAGAGCCAGAGATAATACCTTAGAGTATGCTGACAAACAAATAACAGTACTCAAACAAACTCCTAAGAGAGTAAGGGACTTAAGAAGACCCTATCAATTCTTAACAACCAAACTCATAAAACAAAGTATTAATTTTAGATGGCTGGTCCCAGAAGGCATTATGCTGACTTGGTGTGATAAGAAATATAAGTTAGATACTATAGAGAAAGCAGAGATGTTTTTCGAACAGCAATTAAATAGAGAAGGAGAAGATGAAGATCAAGAAGTAGCGAGAAGAGAGGAAAGGGAAGTGCCAGATGTACATAAAAAGGTAAATATAATAGATAATAAAGATGACAATAATGGGAAAGGGAACTTACAGAGGAACCCAAAGACATTAGAATTACAAGAAGTGCCAAGTACAGAATCCAATAAAAATACAAATTCATGTGACTGTATATCCTGGAATATAAATGGTTTAAACTCTCCGATAAAACGGAAAAAGCTCTTTAAATATTTACAAACACAAAAAGCTGATATTATTGCTACAGGAGGTTCACATTGCCCAGAAACAAAAACATGTACTAGAAAATAAAAATTGGGAAATCTGTTTTGGCCCTAGACCAAAAGAAAAAGAGAGGAGTAGTACTTTACATAAAGGACTGGATCTCAGCTTCACTAATATATTCGGATAAAGAAGGCAGGATATTAATGGTAGAAATTGAAATAAGAAAGATTAAAAGCCTATTAGTCGTAATTTATGCACCAAAGCCCCCAAGAATCCTTCTTTCAAAAATTACATAATAAACTTAAAGAACTACAATACCAAGAACTATCTATCATAGGAGATTTCAGTGCAGTCATAGATAAATCTTTAGACTATAAAGGAAATAATATTAACTTGGAAAAGAAAAAAAAGTTACCAAAAATATTTTTAGACCTTACTAAAGAATTTAATATTAGCGATGTCTGGAGAGAAAGGAATATAGGGAAAAAACAGTTTACTTATTACTCCAACTGTCACATGTCTTGGTCAAGACTGGACATGATGTGGATGACCAAAAAATTAAACTCAGAAATTTTAGACATAACAATGGAACCAAACGTATTAGCAGATCATAATATGATTAGGCTCAGGTGGGAGGGACAACAATCAAGGAATTGGATGCTCCAAAGGTCGATTTTAAAAGATGAAACATTTAACAAATTGTTGACAAAGGAGTTAGAATTTTTTTTCCAAGAAAATAAGCCCCAAGACACCTCTCTACAAAATAATTGGGATGCAGTTAAAGCATAATGAGAGGAGTGTCCATTAAATATATGGCCAAGAAAAATAAGGAAAAAAATCAACAGAGAGCAAAATTACAACAGGAATATAAGGAATGGGACGAGAAATTGCAGACCACACCACAGGACAAACAAGTTAAATTACAATTGGATATAATTAAACATAAAATAAATTTAATTGACAAGGAAGAATTAGCCCAGAAATTAAAGACGAAGCAATACCAATTTGAGAAGCATAAACAAACCAGGGCGTTGGCTAGCCTCTAAACTTAAGAAACAGAATGAAAAGAGATGGGTCACTAAATTAAGAAATGAACAAGGGAAGATATGTTTTAATGAGGAAGAAAAAAGGCAGATTATTAAAAATATTATAATGATCTATATACAGAAGCAAACCATGCAACAGAAGACCAAATTCAAAAGTATTTAAAAATGCTGATTTCATAGAAATTTCAGACGAGGATAAAGAATCTCTAAATCATAGTATAACTCTTCAAGAAGTATACGGGGCCATTAACAGGCAAAAAATTGATAAAGCTCCGGGGCCAGATGGCCTACCGGCTGAAATTTACAAAACACAACAGGAAACTCTAGGAAAAGAAATGTTAAAGATTTTTAATGAAGTCTTAGATAAGGCGAAATGTCCCCAATCTTGGCAAGAAGCAAAAATATCTATTATTCCTAAAGCAGGTACTGATCTGACAGACCCAGATAATTATCGACCAATCTCCTTCCTCAATGTTGACTACAAAATTTTTATGACTATTCTGGCTGAAAGATTAAAAAGAATACTTAATAAATTTATATCTACCGACCAAAATGGCTTCCTCCCACAAAGACACCCTAGAAATAACATCAGGGTAGCATTAGATGTATTAGAATACTATGAAGACCGTAGTGCAGAACAAGCTGCACTATTATTTTTAGACGCTCAAAAGGCATTTGATAATGTAAAATGGGATTTTATTTTACAACAAAGCAAACATTTGAATTTAGGACCCAAATTTATAAATGTAATCATGGCCATTTACCAAAAACAAGAAGCTACAATCTTAATTAATGGGGGACTTACGGAAAAATTTCAAATACAGAAGGGAACTAGACAAGGATGCCCACTGTCGCCATTGCTGTTTATTATGACCTTAGAGGCTTTAATTAGGACAATTAAAAAAGAAAGTGATATAAAAGGATTAAAAATAAAAAAGGAAGAGTTCAAATTACAAACATTTGCCGATGACCTACTTTTCATTTTAGAAGAACCACAAACTTCGGACCTAAACTATTAGAAAAATTGGATGAATTCGGTCTTGTAGCGGGTCTAAAGATCAATAAAAATAAAACAAAAATGATTACTAAGAACATGACAAACAAACAGAAAGAACTACTGGCAGCAACAATGGGCATTGAGATTGTTGAAAAATAAAATATCTAGGAATTATTATATCAACCAGGCATAGCACACTTAAGAAGGATAATTATGGCCCTCTTATTAAATGAATAACTGAAGATTTAAGAAGATGGAATAATTTAAATTCATCTTTAATGAGCAGAATAGCCACGATAAAAATGAATATTTTGCCTAAAATTTTATTCCTCTTCCAAAATGCCCTATAAAACTAAAAAAACCTTTTTGATGGATTGAATAGAATAATATCAAATTTTATTTGGCAAAAGAAAAGGCCGAGGATAAAATTAAAATTATTACAGGATGCCACGGAGAGAGGGGGTTTGGCCTACCAGACTGGGAGTTGTATCATAGCTGCAATAATGACCTGGTTAAAAGATTGGATCAACCATACAAATACAAGAATATTAACGCTAGAGGGATACAACCTCCAGTCAGGATGGCACGCCTTTCTCAGACAAGATAGCATAAAGGGACATAGCTACGTGCAAAAACATAAAGTCAGACAGACACTTTTACATACTTGGTTTAAAATCAAGAAACAAATATACATCCAAACTCCAATTTGGATATCGACACTAGAAGCCTTGATGCATCCACATTTATTATGATACGATAAAATTATTACTTATGAAGAATTATTAGATGAAAAAGAAGATTTACAAACTAGGCAGCAGTTGATTGGACAGGGAATAGAATTGGAATGGTGGGCCTATCTGCATCTCCAATCCAAATACGCAAAAAGCAAAAAGGAATTGGGCATTAGTAAAACTAGGACTGAATTTGATGAAATTTTGTTAGGACCAGATGAAAAGATGATTAAAAAAATTTATCAGGTATTATTAGAAGCCAAACTGGAAGAAGAAAATGTAAAAGAAACAATGATACTATGGATGAGAAATTTTGGTTATAACATAAATTTGGACGATTTGAAACATCTGGACTAGAAATAAAAATAACTTTAGCAATTCCATATAAGGAAAATTTATACAAACTATTCTACAGATGGCACATAACACCAACAAGACTAGCTAAAATAAATAACAAATTTTCTTCTATCTGTTGGAAGTGCAACAAGGAAAGAGGTACTTATTATCATATATGGTGGAGTTGCAGAAAGGCCCAGGAATTTTGGAATCAAATATATAAATGGCTACAGAAATCTGTGACGAGGAGATATATTTTAAACCAGAATTTTTTTACTTGGAATCACTAATAAGATATACCGAAAGAAACTTTCTACTTAATGATCCACATTATTACAGCAGCGAGGATGGCTTTTGCACAAAACTGGAAAAATATCGAAACTCCAACGGAAGCAGAATTAATAAGGAAAATTATTGTGATGGACAAATTGACAGATGGACAAATTGACAATGGAAATTAAAAACAAGGAAGAAATGGACTATTACAAAACATGGAACAATTTCTATGGATGGCTGGATAGGAGAACGATCCAATAGCTTTTCTGGATTGGACTTAACAAACGATGGACAATGAGTGATACGAGCTCAGCAATACCCAGTTCAAATTTAATGTACTTGTTTGGTTATGTTTTGTTTATGTCTATGTTCGTTTGTGTGTGATTATTCAATAAAAATTATAAAAAAGAAAAGAAATACATTTGAAATAAACTGAAATGAATTGAGAAGATGCTTAGATGGAAAGTAACATCACTTAAAATAATTTATTTCTTCTTTTTCTTGCATAAAAGTTGAAAAGAAGAAGTAATAAATAGAATGAAGTTAAAAATGGATAAGATAGGATGTTGAATGTTAAAAATGAATATATAATTACTGTCACATTTGCATGTAAAAAGGGCAACTCAGAATTAGGTTGTACACTGAAAAGAGCCTTTTTTATGTTGTTTTGGAAAAACTGAATAAAACTATTTTATCAAAGGACCAAAAGGCAGGACAGGAAGCTTTCGAAAGAGTGCAGAGAAGAGGAATAAAGATGTTTAGGGGATGTTTCCCGTGCTCCCGTGTGCACGAAGACCAGCTGGCCAGCGTGCATGCGTGCACTGAAACCCAAAAGAGCAATGGGAGATGGCTAGAGTGCCCAGAGAGATGGCTCTGCGTGCCACTTCCGGCATGCGTGCCGTAAGTTCACCATCACGGGTCTAGTTTAATGAAAAAGGAGGACTAGGGGAGACATGATAGCAGTGTCCCAATATCTCAGGGGAGTCTGCCACAAAGAAGAGGGAGTCAAGCTATTCTCCAAAGCACCTGAAGGCAGGACAAGAAGCAATAAGATAGAAACTCATCACGGAGAGAAGCAACGTAGAACTAAGGAAAAATTTCCTGACAGTGAGAACAATTAACCAGTGCCACCAGAAGTTGTAAATGCGCTAACACTGGAGGTTTTTAAGAAGAGATTGAATAACCACTTTGTCTGAAATGGTGTAGGGCAGTGGGTGGCTAACCTTTTTGGGCTCCTGTGCCAAAAATTGTGCACGCGTTGGTATGCTTGCACGCTAGCACCCAGTAGGCAATGCGCACTCCCCCATGTCCCCTATGCACGCACATGCAATCCCCACCCACCCACCCCCGCCACCCTCTTACCTGCACTATGCCTCACAGCTGATTTTCAGATGGTTTGAGGCCTTTTTCGGCTTCCCAGAGGCTTAAGGAAGGTTTCTGCAGGCTTCTGCAGGCTGAAAACTAGCCCCGTTTCGTCACTTCCGGTATTTTCGGAAAAACAGGAAGTGACAAAACAGGGCTAGTTTTCAGCCTGCAAAGCCTGCAGAAGCCTTTCACAAGCCTTTGGGAGGCCGAAAAAGACTTCAAACGGGCTGAAAATCAGCTGTGAGGTGCGCACATGTGCAGTGAGGTAAGTTTGCCTGCAGCTCGCGTGCCAGCACAAATGGCTCTGCATGCTACCTGTGGCACGTGTGCCATAGTTCACCATCATGGGTATAGGGTTTCCTGCCTGAGCAGGGAGTTGGATTAGAAGACCTCTGAGGTCCCTTCCAACTCTGTTCTTCTGGTTTCTGCAAGACAGATTTTGGGCAACTCTCTCCTGACGAACCCATAAGATCACACACTGAAATGAACTGGTGAGCCATGGAAATGCAAACATAATAATAAAGGACCAGCACAAAGCAAATATGGGGTTCTACTCATCCAACACCCTTAATTCTTGGGAAGAAAATGTTGAAAAGGGACAGGGGGGAAATTGCAGGAGTTTCAAATAATCGAAGAGAACTTACTGTGAGTGCTTGGCTTCCTGCATTAGTAGTTACAGGCGCACTGTGTGTTAAGGATGCTCCTTTCCCCTTGTCTGTGAACGATAGAAATTTAATTCTTTTTTTCTCCAAAAACCTGATGTTTCCCGCTCACATGCTTACAATCTAAGAGTGGATGACCAAGAACGATCACAGCTACTGTGTGATGGGCACATGACCGGGACTTTGATTGGTGCACCAGGGACAGAGAGTCATTTTTATGCCCTTGGCTCCTCATCCCTCTGGGCTACCTGGAACCGCCTCTGGAAGACCACAGGTAGTCCGTGACTTACAACAGTTCATTTAGTGACTGTTCAAAGTCACGGTGGACCGGAGAAACATGACGGAGGGCCGTTTTTCACAGTTACGGCCTTCGCAGCCTCCCCACATTTCATGTGAGACACTGGGCAACTGGTTCATATTTAGGACAGTTGCTGTGTCCCAGGATGAGTGGTGGGGTGGCCTAGAGGTGGAGCTCTGGCCTCACAATCAGGAGGCTGTAAGTTTGATCCTAGGAAGAGACAGATATTTCTCTTTCTGGGCACAATGAGAATATATCTGCGTGAACAAAACTCCCCTCTGGCAACAGGAAGGGCATCTGGCCAGGAAACAGTCAGCTCCATTAAGTTGTCTAGACTCCACCCTGCAAGGGATTACGGGGGTCTTTAAAAGATGCTGATGAAACTAGGGAAATCTAGTGATCCCCTTTTGTGACCTTCTGACGAGCAAAACTCAATGGGGAAGCCAGATTCACTTAAGGACTATGGTACGAGCTTATCAACTGCAGCGATTCATGCAACATGTGTGTTCCTAATTAGCGACTGCAGCGACTCACTTAACAACGGAGGCAAGAAAGTCCATAACGTGTGTCAAAACTCACTTAACACACATCTCACTTAACAACAAGAAATCTTGAGCTCAATCGTAGTGGTATAAGTCGAGGGATGCCTGTACTTGGAAGCGTTACTTAATAGGCCCATAGGCCGGGCTATTTGGCTGAATCCAGCATATGCAATCCTGGTTTAGCAAGGTGCTTTTCAGAACTGCTTACCTTTCCCCTTTTTCAAAATCTTGTCTTCCAGAATCACCCTCTGTCCGTCAAGGCTGGAGATGGGCGCCCCGAGGTCTAAGGGATCTTGCTCCCCATTCTGTCATCAAATTCAGCACCGTGGGGAGGAAAATGGCATTTATTTAGAGGAACTGAATTTGTGGCCAGCACCGTAACAGCACAGTTAGAACGAATAAAGCAATTTGGATTGAACGTATGATCTTTTAGAACCTCGTTTCTCAATAATGAGATGGTGTAGCAAATGATTATAGAATGGGATGGGATGGGGTGGAATAGAATAGAATATAGAATAGAATACAGAATACAACATAGAATAGAATATAGAATAGAATATAGAATAGAATATAGAATAGAATAGAATGTAGAATAGAATATGGAATAGAATCTAGAATAGAACATAATAGAATAGACTACAGAATAGAATAGAATATAGAATAGAATAAAATAAAATAGAATAGAATGAAATGGAATCTAGAATGGAATGGAATAGAATAGAATAGAATATGGAATAGAATAGAATATAGAATAGAATATAGAATAGAATATAGAATAGAATATAGAATAGAATAAAATAAAATAAAATAGAATGGAATGGAATAGAATAGAATATGGAATAGAATAGAATATAGAGTATAGAATAGAGTAAAATAAAATAGAATGTATAGAATATAGAATAGGACAGAATATAAAATAGAATAGAACAGAACAGAATAGAATAATGAAGAATAGAATGGAATATAGGATTTGGAGAATGGAATGGAATAGAACAGAATATGGAATGGAATAGAATATAGAATAGAATGGAATATAGAATAGAATATAGAATAGAATAAACTTTATTGTGACTTTGAATGTACACTAATTGGCATAAATTAAAATGCAATTTCCTTGCATACAGCTCTCAAAAGGTCACCACCTCCAATATACAGTACATAACCATGACAGAATAAATAAATAAATAAATATGCATATCTCCACATATCTTATATGACACAGAGAAACAACACAGCCTAACTCAGACATATACCTGTACATGGCGAGAAAAACAAATCTGGCGAGTTTCCCAGACAGATGGCCTAGGGAACAAAGCTGTTACAGAATCTGGAAGTCCTGCTAGATACCCGTGTTTAATTCACGGGAAATCAAGTGGACACGAAGGAATATCACTTTTATTTTGGTTTTACTTCTTAACCTGTTGTTTCTATACTGCCCAATGTATTGCCAGTTGCCCAAATCCAGGAGGCACCAATGCGAATTTTAAAAAATATATATGAAGAAATAAAACTTACCTGTAGAGCCCGGAATTCTATAAAATATAACATGTAGAGTGGAAAGCACTCAGAATAAAAGTGCTTTAAAATCCTATTGGTAAGATTAGTGTTGTCTTTTTAAAAAACAAATGAGGTTAATACAGTTTTATTTATCGTACAGAAAAAACACCACGCGTTGAAAACTTAAAAAAAAAACCCAAAACTATTTTAGTTTAACCAATTACTTACTAGTCTGGCCACGAGGTTATTAAGATTCAGTCCGTATTTTGCAACAACTGGACGAAGGACTTCCGTGACTGGCTTGGTGGGTTTAGCCTTTAAACCAACTGATCTGTTTATAGGGACCAGGTCAAGCCTACAATGGATAGACAGACCGAGTGTGTCAACTCATAAAGGTGATCGAAGTTTCTGCCATGCAAAATTCTAACTGGAGAGCATGATTGATGACTCTGGGCTATGGATGTGTCCCATTGGAGAATATGAATTACGATACACCCAGGGGGTGGGGGGAAAACCAGGGTCAAGGGTGACAAGGAATGATGTGTCTCAGAGTCAGCTACACCCAGGTAGTGCCGGATATGTTAACTCCCAATAAATCCTTTTGAAGTTTTGGAAGTTTGGCTTGAGAACCCTGATTTGAATGGGGGTGACTTCCAGAATCCTGATAGTCTCACTTAGCAACTGCCAACCACCACCACCAGGGATATTGCAACCGTCGTAAATGTGAACCAGTTGCCAAGCATCTGCTTACAGATTAACAGAGTTGGAAGGGACCTTGGAGGTCATCTAGTCCAACCGCACCCCTCGCCCAAGCAGGAGACCCTATGTCATTTCTGACAAGTGGCTCTCCAGTCTCTTCTTGAAAACCTCCAGTTATGGAGAACGCAGGGAGGGAGAAGGGAGGAAGGAAGGAAGGAAGGAAGGAAGGAAGGAAGGAAGGAAGGAAGGAAGGAAGGAAGGAGGGAAGGAGAGAAAGGAGGGAGGGAGGAGGGAGGGAGAAAGAATGGTAGAATAACAGTTGGAAGGAAGGAAGGAAGGAAGGAAGGAAGGAAGGAAGGAAGGAAGGAAGGAAGGAAGGAATAGCAGAATAAGAGTTGGAAGGGACCTTGTAGGTCATCTAGTCCAACCCCCCCGCCCAAGCAGGAGACCCTGCACCATTTCTGACAGAGGGCAGTCCAATCTCTTCTGGAAAGCTTCCAGTGATGAAGCTCCCACGACTTCTCAAGGCAACTTCTGTTCCATCGGTTGATTGTTCTCACTGTCAGAAAGTGTCTCCTTATTTCCAGGTTGAATTTCTCCTTGTACAGTTTCCATCCATTATTCCTTGTCTGGTCTTCGGGTGCCTTGGAAAATAGCTTGACCCCCTCCTCCTCTCTGGGGCAGCCCCTCAAATCTTGGGACACTGCTCTCCTGTCTCCCTTGGTCCTTCTCTTCATGTGACCAAGGGGATGCGGCAACAGTCATAGGTGTGAAAAGGGGTCATAAGGGAAGGGCATCGGAGCAGGTTTCCGGTCTTACCGAAATAGCGTTCTTTTTTCTAAGCGGAGAGTTTGAGAATCCAAAATGCTGCTGTCCTGGTGAAGTACGAGCGGCTGTGGGCACAACAGGAGAGAAGCCGTCACATTTTTTAAAAAAATTACATTTATATGCCACCCTTCTCCGAAGACTCAGGGCGGCTTACAATTTTTTGGGATACAACCCAATGCGCTCAGCAATAGCCTTCATTCCATTGTATATGCCTGCTTATTACTAAGCGGCATTTTTACAAAGTCAGCTTATTGCCCCCAACAATCTTGGGTCCTCAATTTACCTACCCCGAGAGGATGGAAGGCTGAGTCAACCTTGAGCCTGGTGGGATTCGAGCCTGCAATAATTGCAGGCAGCTGGAGCTAAGTGCTAGGCATTTAACAGCCTGCACCACCAAGGCTCTTACATACATTTAAAGGCTGAAGGAGTTGAGAACTTCCAAGGTGGCTCCTGAAGAGGCGAGATTTTTACTCCACTGAAGGCATCTGGAGAGGCCTACAGCAGAGATTCCTGACCAGTGTTTGCTTTCTTTCAGTTGAATTTCTTTCTTTCAATTGAATTTCTTTCTTTCAGTTGAATTTCTTTCTTTCAATTGAATTTAAAGCCATTTAACTACTGCAAAAATAAACAATGCATTTTGGTCGTAGTTTCAATCAGTCAGAAACAGAGTTGGAAGGGATTAGTCCAACCCCCTGCTAAAGCAAGAGACCCTAAAGAATTTCAATCAATCAATCAGTCAGTCAATCAATCAATCAATCAATAAATCAGACAGTCGGTCAGTCAATCAATCAATCAATGAATCAGGCAGTCAATCAATCAATCAATCAATCAATCAATCACACAATCAATGAATCAGGCAGGCAGGCAGGCAGTCAATCAATCAAACAATCAATGAATCAGACAGTCAATCAATCAATCAATCACACAATCAATGAATCAGGCAGTCAGTTAATCGAACAATCAATCAACCAATCAGAATAGAGCTGGAAGGGACTTTGGAGGTCTTCTAGCCCAACCCCCTGCTCAAGCAAGAGATTCTAAACAATTTCAATCAATCAATCAATCAATCAATCAATCAAGTTGCCCAGGTTGGAGACCCCTGCTCTAAAGTGCTCTTGGGGCACTATATAAGCCCAAATGCTATTGCTCTTTCTAATCTCTGCACCACTCTTGGGAAGAAAGGTAGCCTAAAAATGTATTATTATTATTGTTGTTGTTATTATTATTATTACAAATAATAATCAAGTACCTTGTCCCCGCCGATTAAAAAGAGGTCGACGGCAGCCATGCTGATCCGCTGCCTTTCGCAGAAGCCAGTCAGCACCTCTTTGATGGAGAACCCGCCTCGGATGGGCATGACCGAAGTGGAGCCGTCTGGGAGGTGGACGTGGCAACCCTGGGGGGGATTCTCTTTTGCCGTGGGGGGTCCTGAGGCTCGGCAGGGCTCGCCCTTCAGAGAGAAACGGTTACTGGTAAAATGAACAGGGAATTTAAACAAAGTGGGGTTTTTTTTTAAAGCGAACAGCAACACATTTAGAATGCGGAACACGGAATAACAAGAGTTGGAAGGTACCTTGAAGGTCTTTGAGTCCAGCCCCCTTACTTGAGTAAGAGATCCCATACCATTTCAGACAACGGTTGCCCTATCTCTACTTATAAACGTCCACCAAAAAAGGCACCAGGTCTTATTTTGTGGGGAGGATGTCATTCACTGACTAACCTCACTTGCGTGCGTCATTCCCGGCCTCCTTTTCGCTCTCAGAGGCCTTCAGGAACTTCTTCTGCGGCTGGCAAGGCTTTCCTGAAAGCCTCTGCAGCTGATAAAAGAGCTCAGGATCGATCCAGAGCTTTATTATCAGCTACAGAGGCCTTTGGGAAAGTTTGGCCGGCTGCAGAAGAAATTGGCCGGCCAGGCAGGTGTCGGGATGTGTGAGGCCTGGCTACAACTGTCCAAAGGTAAGCAGTAGGGCAGCTCCAACCCCCATCCCCACCCTAGCTTAATTTTTACCCATGCACTCTGGAATGGGTGGGATCTTCATTAGGGCTTATTTTGAGGGTAGGGCTTATATTGGGCGCATGTGTAAAAAAAATCAAGCTAGGGCTTACTTTTGGGCTAAGTTGTATTTTTGGGGAAACAGGGTAGTTTGACCCCCTCCTCTTTGTGGAAGCCCCTCAAATGCTGGAAGACCGCTATGATGTCCCCCCTAGACCTTTTTTCATTAAGCTAGACCAGTGGTGGCTAACCTTTTTGGGCTCCTATGCCAAAAATTGTGCGTGTGCTGGCGCGCGTACGCTCACATGCCAGCACCCAGAAGGCAATGTGTGCCCCCCACAACCCCTGTGCATATGCACACACATACCCCCGCTGCCCCCGCCTCTGCCCTTTTACCTGCACTGTGCCTCACAGCTGATTTTCAGCTGGTTTGAAGCCTTTTTCGGCCTCCCAGAGGCTTGAAAAAAGCCTCCACAGGCTTTGCAGGCCGAATAATAGGTCCGTTTCATCACTTCCGGTATTACAGGAGGTGATGAAACGGGCCTATTATATGGCCTGCAAAACCCGCAGAGGCTTTTTTCGAAGCCTCTGGGAGGCCGAAAAAGGCCTCAAACCAGCTATGAGGCGCGCGCATGCACAGTGAGGTAAGTTTGCCTATGGTTCGCATGCTGGTACAAATGGCTCTGTGTGCCACTTGTGGCACGCATGCCTTAGGTTCGCCATCACGGAGCTAGACAATAGTTTACCATCATAGTTCATGATCATGCACATTTTCAGTCCAAAAGGGCAAGTCTTACCATCTCCAGACTCGCAGCTGAAGACAAGGAATCTTGTGATTTATGTCTATAGGATAGCCCGCCAGGCTGAGAAGACTCTGGGGAGAAATATTCCATCAGAAAGTCTCAATTAGCTGGGTTTGAAACCTCACAATCTTCCTCAAAAGTTGAGAATTGGCTTTCGAGATTTCTCCGCTTAAATCTCTAAACGAAATTAGACTCTACTGGTTTTAATTCTCTAACCATACGAAAGTATCAGAAGTCTCTTTCCCCCCCAAAAATAAACCAATGTGGCTGGGATTGACATTCTGGATGTTCTCTAACTCTCCCTTCTGTCTCCATATACAGGCGGTCCTCAACTTACAACAGTTTGCTTAGTGGCTGTTCGAAGGGACAACTGCCCTGAAAAAAGGGACTTATGACCGTTTGTCACACTTAATGACCATCGCAGCATCCCTACGGTCGTGTGATTTACATTCGGATGCTTGGCGAGTGGTTTTTTTTTTAAAGTTTGAACCACCTTCCCAATGTTGGCTCAAAAGCGGGTCTGGTTCCTTCTTTCTTTTTATCCATCCATTTCTTCCCCTCTCCTTCCTTCTCTTTCCTTCATCTTCCCTCCTTTCCTTCCTTCCTTCCTTCCTTCTTTCCTCTCAGAAGCCTTCTTTCCTCAGAAACCTTTCACCCTTCCATCCATCCTTTTCCTTTCTTTTCTTCTTCTTTCCTCTCCCTCCCTTCCTCCCTTTTCTTCCTTCCTTCCTTCCTCTCTTCCTCCCTCCCTCTTTCAGAATCCATCCATCCATCCTTCCATCCCTCTCTCCCCCAGGGCCTCATCTTTGGATTTTAAAACTCACCTTTGAGGCAATTGCCGTTCTCCTTCTTCTTCTGTGACCTCCCCAAACTCTTGCTTCTCGACCAGGAAAAGAAAGTCCCTTTTTTCTTTTTCTCGCCATCTTCTTCTCCAGATTCTTCATTTAAGGAGCGCCCAGACTTGGCTTTTCCACCTAACTATCAACAAGTGCAATTTTTTTTAAAAAAAAATCACTTCCGCAAGTATTTTTTCTTTCATCAGAATAGTGCTCATATTGGCTGGTTCTGCTGCCTGCTCATTGCCTTCTTCCCCACAGCTTTCAGTCCTATGCACAGGCCCCATCGTAACACACTTGCAGCCAAGACAAACTAACAAGGCAAATCTCAATTGTCTTCTTGGTAAACAAGCAGCTGTCAGAATAACGGAGTTGGAAGGGACCTTGGAGGTCTTCTAGTCCAACTCCCTGCTCAAGCAGGAAGCCCCATACCACTTCAGACAAATGGCTGTCTAACCTCTCTTTGAAAGCTCCAGGGATGGCACTCCCACAACTTCTGAGGGCAACTTCTGTTCCATTGGTTGATTGTTCTCACTGTCAGAAAGTTTCTCCTTGTTTCCAGGTTGAATCTCTCCTTGTTCAGTTTCCATCCATTATTCTTTGTCTGGCCTTCAGGAACTTTGGAAAATAGCTTGACCCCTTCCTCTCTGTGGCAACCCCTCAAATGCTGGAAGGCTGCTCTCCTGTCTACCCTGGTCCTTCTCTTCACTAGACCAGCCATGCCCAGTTCCTGCAACCGTTCTTCATATGTTTTAGCCTCCAGTCCCTCATCATCCTGGATGCTCTTCTTTGCACTCTTTCTAGAGCAGTGGTGGGCAACTCTGGCCCCTTTGCAACCTGGGGACTTCAACTCCCAGAATTCCTAAGCCATGCTGTAAAGGGGCCATGCTGGCTCAGGAATTCTGGGAGTTGAAGTCCCCAGGTCGCAAAGGGGCCATACCTGCCCACCCCTGTTCTAGAGTATCAACATCTTTTTTTTTTATCTACACTAATATCTACAAATATTTTAGCTAATGCATTTTTACTTGTTTTTTTTTAATTTGAACCACCTTCCCAATTTTGGCTCAAAAGCAGGTCCAGTTCCTTCACAAGCCTCTTGTGGGGATTCACTCACTCGTATACATCCGAATTAGGGTGTGTCATTTTTCTGCGTCATATAATAGAGGTGGGTATATACATCATTTTGCATTTATTTACTTACTAGCTGAATACCCCGTGCTTCGCTACAAAACTATGTGGTCGGGCTTAGTTTTTGGGAAAGAAAACAAGGAGAAAAAATTTCTGCCTCTGTGTACCAGCATCCATCGATATTCATCTGGCTAGCGTCCTGTCAGTGTGACAGAGAGTTGGGGGCTGTTTGGAAACTGAAAGAGTATTTGCTGTGTGAGCAAGGAGACAGCAAGGAGCCTGGGCGCGGCTTAGCTCAACTGTTCTGTACTAAAGCTGCTTGATGCTCTGAAACTGAAACTCCTCTCCTCTGCTTGTGTTTTGCATTTGGAAGAGATTTCTTTTCAGGTGGGGAGGGGGAGTAGAACTCCTTAGCATTAGAGCGTGTTAATAATAATAACATAGGAAATACTAATGCTCTGATGGTCATTTTGAAAAATTCTTTCTTAATGAGCACCTAGAAGTTAAGAGGAACATACGTGCCAAATTTCAAGTTTGTAGGCTTTACGGTTCTGGAGATTGTGAGCGTGAGTGGTATTTCAGTTTGTTTAGATAGATAGATAGATAGATAGGATAGATAGATAGATAGATAGATAGATAGATAGATAGATAGATAGAGATAGATATAGATATAGATATAGATATAGATATAGATATAGTCATGTTTATGTCGTGTACATTGAAGGTGGTGACCCTCTGAGAACTGCATGCCACAAAATTTCATTTTAATGTATGCCAATTAGTGTACACTCAAAATGACAATAAAGTTATTTATTCCATCCTACACTAGCAAGAATTGGGTTTGTTTCAACTTTACATCCTAAAAAGATAGATACCTTTCTCGGAGTGGAAACACCGAACATGTCAGGACCAAAACTGGACTTCAGAGTAGGGCTGTTTGGGACCCACTGAGGATCGGGGACCGGGCGGCCTTCCACTTCGGCTAAAACGCATTGTTGGTAAAACGGAGACTTCAGAAAGCGTGCATAGCTGTCAAACTTCATCAGATTGAAAATCTAAAAGACCAAATAGAGTCCTGTTAAGACAGAATTCAATACAGGTTTCACAAGTGGCAGAGTTTGTCCCCAGGGGAAAAAAGTAAAACATTTTAAAATCAACTAGCTGGATACCCATGCTTCGCTATGAAACTATATGGTCGGGCTTAGTTTTTGGGGAGGAAAATAAGGGGGAAAAAATTCTGCCTCTGCTTACCAGCATCCATCGGTATTCACCTAGCTAGCGTCCTGTCAGTGTGTGAGAGAGTTGAGGGCTGTTTGGAAACTGAAAGAGTATTCGCTGTGTGAGCAAGAAGGAGACAGCAAGGAGCCAGGGCAACTGTTCTGTGCTAAAGTTGCTTGGTGCTGCTGTGAAGCTAAAATGGAAACTCCTCTCCTCTGCTTGTGTTTTGCCTTTGGAAGAGATTTCTTTTCAGGTGGGGAAGGGGAGTAGAACTCCTTAGCATCAGAGCGTGTTAATAATAATAATATATGAAATACTAATTCTCTGATGGTCATTTCAAAAAATCTTTTCTTAGTGAGCCCCTGGAAGCCAAGAGGAACCTACGTGCCAAATTTCAAGTTTGTAGGCTTTACGGTTCTGGAGATTTTGTGATGATGCATGAATGGCATTTTGCTTTTATATATAGAGATTTATTATTATTTATATCTTTGGGAAATAATTGGAGTAGCTAAAGGAGAAGCTGAAAGAATTCTAACCAAATTGCCTCTTCTAATATGGCTTGGCCTTTCAAAACGTTTCTGAAAGAGACACTACAGGTAAGAGAAATTTAACTTAAGAGAAATTTAAGGGAATTTCTACTTCCATCCGTTCATTTAGTGACCACTCAAAGTTACAACGGCACCCAAACAACGTATGACCGTTTTTCACACGTATGACCACTGCAGCATCCCCGTGGTCACATGATCTGAATTTGGAGACTGTCTCGTATGTATGACGGTTGTGCTGTCCCCAGGGGGTCTCCTGATCCCTTTTGGTGACCTTTTACGACAATGGGGAATCCAAATTCACTTAACAACCATGTTCCTAATTTAACAAAGGCAACGATTCCCTTAACCACCGTGGCAAGGAAGGTTTGCACAATGGGGCGAACCCATTTGACAAAGGTTTTGCTGAACGACCAAAATATCCGTCTCAACTGGAGTTGTAACCTGAGGACTACCTGTACCTGTGTTTCCCCAAAAATAAGACCAGGTCTTATATTAATTTTTGCTCCAAAAGACAGATTAGAGCTTATTTTCCTGTAAGGTCTTATTTTGGGGGAAATACATTACGAAAATGTATCAGTCTGGCTGACGTTCTTAACTGGGGCTTATTTTTGGAGAAGGATTTATATTATGAGCATCCTGGAAATTCATGCTAGGGCTTATTTTCTGGTTGGCTCTTCTTTTTGGGGAAACGGCAGTTGTGGCAGTTCTCCGCAAAGGGTGTTTTTCCATAACCAGCGGAAGGAAAACGTTCAGATTTCCGACGGTACCTGAAGCTGCTGATCTTTGAACATGTTCGGATGCGGTGCGGTCAGGACGTCATCCGCCAGCTGGACTTGGCTGTCGATATTGACTGGAGTGGTAGCTTTGCTGCATAAATATTTATTAAAGATCTCCTGCGCTCTGAAGGAAAGCTGCGAAGCAAGAAAAAAATGACGTTAGAAAGAAAAGTATGCAGGACTTACGGCAGCCATGAGATACAGGCAGTCCTCGACTTACAACAGTTCGCTTAGTGACCGTTCAATGTTACGATGGCACTAAAAATGGACGTAGGACCATTCTTCAAGCTTATGACCTCAGTAGCGTCTCCCTGGCTGGTAGATGCTTGGCAAGAGATTCATATTTATGACGGTTGCAGTGTTCCCGGGGTCACATCATTCCCTTTTGCAGCCTTCGGACTAGCAAAATCAATGGGGAAGCCCTGATTCACTTAACAACCGTGTTACTAATTTAACAACTGTAGTGATTCACTTAGCGACTGTGGCAAGAAAGGTCATAAAATGGGGAGGGGAAACTCACTGAATGACTGTCTCACTTAACTACAGAAATGTTGGGCTCAAATGAGGTAGTAAATTGAGGACTACCTGCATTTATGACGGTCTCGGGGATATGGGATCCCCTTTTGTGACCTTCTGACAAGAAAGCCAGTGGGGAAAGCCCCGATTTGTTGAACAACTGGGTTACTAACTTAACAACTGCAGCGACTCACTTAAGCATCAGAACTATGGTCACGGGGATGCTACAAAGGTCGTAAGTCTGAAAAACGGTCACAAGTCCTTTTTTTTGTCAACTGCGATGTTAACTTTCAATGGCCACTAAATGAACGGAGGAAGACCCAGGACCATCCCCTCTTCATCCTAGGGCACACAGGGAGGAACCGAGAAGGGAGCAACGTGGCTTATGGGAAAGGAAAAGGCCCTGATCCCTTTCATTAGTTGCAGCTGGGAGAACAGGATATAAGAAGGACGTTTGCACACAGCTCTTTGCTGGAAGCAAAGCATGCATTAACTTTGTCGAGGCTTATCTGGGTTTTGGCATCCTCCCAACTGTGGGTGCTGCGTTATCTTGTGGAAGTCTGCAACTTATCATCCTGGCGTGCCATGTTGATTACTTCAGTGTGGTTTGGGTTGGTTTTTTTATTTCTAATTATCTTTACTTTGGATTCGGACTGCATTTCTTCCCTCCGCAGACTGTTTTTGGAAGAGTTTGATATCCAGCTGAGGATAGTTGGACATTGGGGGCCAAGTTGGAGGATTAATGGGAATTTGTTCTACTTTTGTGACTTTGTTATTTTTGTGTCATGTTGTAAGTCAAGGACTACCTATCTTCTCCTTCCCGGGGCAATGATTCCTTTCTTCTCCCTGCTTCTCCCCCACCCCACTTCAGACCTTTTCCAAAGAGTTTGAACAGCCTGAATTTATCGTTTCAAAATAAAGAGAAATTAAGGGTGGGGGGGGAAGGTGTTCGATATCCTTACCTCCTTTTTGTCATGAGCAGGTATGTGATTGAAATATTCGCAGGCTTGCCAAAACAGAATGTTTTCTTCACTAAACTCCTTCCGTAAAAAATCCTAGGTGGGAAAGAGGAATTAAAAACCACACTGAGGGGAAGTGTCCAAGAACCCTCCAAAGCCCACTACTATGGTCCACCAGGGGCCAGAGGAGCTGGCGGCAGATTCGGACAGTGAGGAGTTGGGGAGGAACATGAGCCAGTCCTGGAGTCTGGGGAAGGCTCTGACGAGGGCTCTGCATCAGAGGCAGAGATGGGGCCAGGGCCATCCGACAGTTATCAGCTGCCTTTGGAGTTGGAGATCAGTGGGGAAGAAGAACAGCTGGAGCTTGTTCCCAGTGTGCGCATGCACCGAGCTGCCAGAAGAAGGGAACAGCTAAGGAACAAAAGGCAGAGATGGGGCTGGGGCTGTCCGACAGTTATCAGTTGCCTTCGCAATCAAGAGATCAGTGAGGAAGAAGAACAGCTGGAGCCTCTTCCAGTGTGCGCATGCACAGAGCTGTCAGGCAAAGGGAACAGCTAAGGAACAAATGTCGATTTGGGAGTAAGGGCACAGGTGGATGGTGAATTTTATTCCCATAGGGAATAAAAAGGAGTGAAAGGGAAGTGGGGTTTTGCCGGAGACAATTAGTTCAATTCATGAGGGTGAAGATCTGTTCCTGACTTCTTGCCAACTAATTGCTGCTACAGAGTGGCCTTTGGAAGCTATTGGCCTGGCAACTCTCCAAGCCTAATAAAGGCCTGTAGTTGTGAAATCTCATGAAAGACTATTTGCCGGGACTTTGTTGGAGAAGAATTCCCTTTGACCTAAATAAAAGGGGTTTTATCGGGACGAGGAGTCAGCTTCATGCTTTTGGGAAGCCTAGGCCACAACACCCACCAGATCTCAAACCCTGAAACATCTTTCACAGAAGGGACCCGTTTGTGTCTCTTTCAAAGTCTGTCTTGGGTTGGGGGAGATGGCTGGTGGGTCTTGAAAGAGAATTGAGCTGCAATGGCAACTAAAGTAATCCCAGCTGTGGAGAAGGGTGATGGGGGCCACCATTACTTGTGATGGCCCCGAAGGAGATAACCATGTTACTGGCCCATGTACCGGCATAAAATGGAAGAACATTTCGAGGTGACATTCTGCTGGCTCAAGGGATTAAGCAGGAGGAATGGGACACACACACACACACACACACACACACCATGTTTCTCTCCTCAAATGAGACCCCCACCCCGAAGAGATCCAGACAGACAGACACATCCAGAAATTCCTGAAGCTACAATGCCCCACGTGTCCATGTATGTGGCCCAGAAAAAGCATGACTCGAAATTAATTACACGCATTTGGAGCCATAAAGAATGTAACACCCCAAACGTATACAGGTCGTGTCCCAAAGGTGCTTTTTTTCCCTTCAAGAGGTAAACTAAGACTTTCTGGTTTTTCTTTGAAGATGTTTTACTTTGAAGAAGAAGAGGAGGAGGAGGAAGAGGAAGAAGTGGAGGAAGGGGAGGGGTAGGCAGGGGAGAAGAAGATGAAGAGGAAGAGGGGGAGGAGGAGGAAGGGGAGGAGGAGGAAAGGGAGGGGGAGGAGGAGGGGGAGAAGATGAGGAGGAAGAGGGGAAGAAGATGAGGAGGAGGAAGGGGGGAGGAGGAAGGGGGAGGAGGAGAAGAGGAAGAGGAGAACATGAAGGGGAGGGGAGGGGGAGAAGACGATGAGGGGAGGAGGAGGAGAAGAAGAGGAAGAGGAAGAGGAGGAGGAGAAGATGGAGGAGAAGAAGAAGGAGAAGGAGAAGTAGTAGTAGTAGTACCACCGGTAGTAGTATCGGTAGTAGTAGTTGTTTCTTGGATGAGGGGTGAAACATCTTCAAAGGAAAACCAAGAAAGTCCAGTTGCCTCTTGAAAAAGCACCTTTAGGACAACCATGACCAGGATAGCTGAGAATCTCCATAGACATCTACAGATGGTGTTTCTTCCAACCAAGGCCATAAGCACCTGGTCACACAGCACCTCTTCTTCCTTCAAAGGATGCCTTAGACCTTCCCTAAGGCCTGCAACTCCCATTGCACCTCCGGCCTTGCCGTGTTTGCCGACGTCAGGGAAGACTAGCCTAGGGGACTTGTCCAGGAGATTCCAGGCTCCCTTAGATGCCACCAGGACCTGGCTGCCAGCTGCAGCTAGACACTTGTTCAGGGCCCTCTGTTTTGGGATAACGCCAAACCAAAACCATGGCTTAGTCATTCTCCATTGCTTACAGAGAAATATCGAATACCAAGGGGATCTTGAAGGAGGCGCTCAAAGGAAACAGCCCAACTGGCAACTCTTCTGTCTCGTTGTCGTTGGCAGCTCTGGACACTGGGCAGACTGGCATTGCTGCTGAGGCTGGTGTCGCTGGCGCCATCTTTCAAGTCACTGTGATTCAGCTCTGCGGTAACGTCAAAGGAGAAATTAATCCGGCAATAAACGGACGGCTGCGTTAACCTCTCCGGAAGGGAAAACTCTGAAATCTATCATTTGCTACAGGGGAAAGGTGAGGACCATTCAGCCAGTTCTGCTATTCAGACGGTTCAGACCAGTCCTGGCATACTGGTAGGGAAATATTTAACTGGTTCGGAGAGCCGGCAAATACCACCTCTGGGTGACCCTGCTCTTCTGCCTCAGCTCTTACTCCTCTATATTCTGTTGTTTATTAGCTCAGTTGATTTGTGCGACAGAGCTGAGCTAAAACACAGCACAGCTCACCAGCGTTGATACAAAGGGTGGTGTTTGAGCCCTGTGCATGCATGTGCGAAGCGAGCGCTCCGAAACAGAAGGAAATTTTTTTGGAAACCCACCCACAGACAGCCTGGACGGCTCCCTGTAGCCCTTTGCCATCCAAAACGGGGCGTGGGAAGGCCACACTCGGCCCCCATGCCTGGAAGGCCCCCATGCCTGGACGGCCCCCATGCCTGGACGGCCTCCTGCAGCACTTTGGCCAACAAATTGCTGCAGGAGGCTGTCCAGACCAAAAATGGGGCATGCGGGGGCCACATGTGGCTCCCTGCACCCTGTTTGGGCCGCCAGAGGCAACACAGGCCACAGCCTAAGCCAGTGTTTGGCACCGAGTGCTGAAATGAGAGCACGCGCTCACGTGGGGGAGTGCTGGAAACTGGAAGAGGAGCTCCCTGTGGTGCACACATGCTGAAGCTCCGTAAACTGGAAGTGCAGCTCCTACTGTGCACGTGGGAGCATCAGAAACCGGAAGAGCAGCTCCACAGCGCACGTGTGGGGGAGCACCGGAAACCAGAAGAACAGCTCACCGGTGCAGGCATGTGGGAGTGCTGGAAACCAGAACAGCAGCTCCCTGGCATGCACGTGCCGGCCACCTGGTCTTCCAGTTTCCAGCGCTCCAGCACATGCAAAGGCCAGCTGGCCAGCGCACACGTATGCGCTGGAACTCAGAAGAGCAATGTGTGACAGCTGGCATGCCCGAAGAAATGGCTCTGCGTGCCACTTCTGGCATGCGTACCATAGGTTCACCATCATGGGCCTAAGCTATTAGGAACTCATGGAATTTGCACAGTGCCAAGGGAGGGGAAAGGATACCCAGGCAGCTGGGGGATGGAATGGGGGAGAAGACAGCAAAAGGTATCCCTGGGACCCACATGGAGACCAAAGGCCACACTGACCAGCAGGGTTTCTGCTCCAAACCTTTCTGGTCACAAGCTGTGGAGCAAAAGTCTCCATCCAGCTGTGTGCGGCAGCTACCAAAAAAGCCATTAACAGAGGGATGGAATCAAGATCAGGTGGAGTGTTAATACCCCTTTATAAGGCCTTGGTAAGGCCACACTTGGAATACTGCATCCAGTTTTGGTCGCCATGATGTAAAAAAGATGTTCAGAAAGAGAAAAGTTCAGAGAAGAGCCACAAAGAGGATTAGGGGACTGGAGGATAAAACATGAAGAACGGTTGCAGGAATTGGGTATGTCTCGTCTAGTGAAAAGGACTAAAGGCGACATGATAAAAGTGGTCCAGTATTTGAGGGGCTACTACAGTGGTGGCAAAACTTTTTCGGCTCCCGTGCCAATAATTGCGCATGCGCTCGTGCGCTTGTGTGCCAGCACCCAGAAAGCAATGCATGCTGCCCCCCCACCCCTGCATGCATGATCCCCTCACAGCGTGCCGCCCGTCTGCGCATGCGATCCCCTTGCTGCATGCCACGTGTCTGTGCATGCGTGGTTCCACTTGTTGCATGCCGCACACCTGCGAATGGACACGCGATTTCCCCTAGCCATGCACCATGCATCTGTGCATGCATGTGCGATCCCTCCGCACACCGCGTCTCTGCGCATGCGCACATGACCTCCCCCAGTGCGCTCCACACATCTGTGCATGTGTGCATGTCTCTCGTGCACCCCCTGCCCCCCTCCCGTGCATTCATGCCAGATACCCGACAATCAGCTGTCAGGCGGTGATGTGCGCATATGCAGTGGGGCTCTTCCGGGAGAGCTCTTGCATGCCGGGGGAAATGGGTCTGCGTGCCACTTCCGGCACGTGTGGCATAGGTTCACCATCACGGGACTACTACAAAGAAAATGGGGACAAACTATTTTCTAAAGCACCAAAAAAAGACAAGAAGCAACGGATGGAAACTCATCAAGGAGAGAAGCAACCTAGAACTAAGGAGAAATTTCCTGATAATTAAAACAAATAATCAGTGTAATAACTTGCCTCCAGAAGTTTTGAATGCTCCAACACTGGAGGTTTTTAAGAAGAGACAGGACAGCCACTTGTCTGAAAGGGTGTAAGGTTTTCTGCCTGAGCAGAGGGTTGGACTAGAAGACCTCCAAGGTCCCTTCCAACTCTGTTCTTCTCTTAAAAAAGGAACTGGCCAGTCAGGATCCGTGAGGCATTACCTGGATAAAGCTGGTAGGAGCCTCTGGTGTGATGCCACTTCAGCAGATACCTCCAGTCACTCAAGGAAGGCCATCCTTCAGCGGCCATGCCTGGCAGAGGGGACGAAGCCACAGAGAAGGCCCGGCTGGCCCCCCTGTGGTGGTGACTCCAACCGCAGCAAGCATCCTTCCTCTTTGTTCCTTTAGATTTATTTTACAGCATTCCCTCCAAGTGGTGGCCCCCATCCCACCCACCCCCAGAGCCTGAAAGATGCTCTCTTGGTGCACCCGACTCAAAAGCTGATCCAGTGCAACATCAATAATTGAAGGGGGGAAAAAAGCCCTTCGTGGCTGTTGCCGAAGGGATATGAATTATTCAGCCTGCAACCGCGATGCAAGCAGGGACGAAAGCACTCGAGCGGCCACAGCCGAGTGGCCAATCCAAAAACAACACATACACAAACACACACACAGAGCACACACCTGCCCTCCACACAAACAGCTCCATCCTGGGCTTTCCTGCCTCCCTAGAGAAAATGAAGAAAGTGGGGAGTCAGGTTTAAAACTTTTTAAATGGCTACGTTGGGGATGGGGTTTGTAGATTGTATAGCCAGACCAGGATATGAGGGTTTCTTTTAGCTGGCCCATCATTCATTATTTTGCTCCGTTTCCAAAATCTCCAGAGTTCTGCGATCCTGGTACACTGCACGACAGCTAGTCTGACCATGACATGGTAGCAGGGGGGGCGGGATTAAAAATCCCAGCAACCGGTTCACTGCCCGGTTGATGGGTGGGCGTGGCCTACTGGAACTTTCTGTTTCTGGCTTCCGGTGTGCTTCCAGACCCCGGGGGGGCTGTTTTTGCCCTCCCAAGGGTCCGGAGACTTCCCCTGGGCCTCTGGGAGGGTGAAAACAGCCTCCCCCGGACTCTGGAGGCCCACCAGAAGCCCAAAACAGGCCTGTTTCCGGACTTCCGGAAGGCCCATTTTTCCCCCTCCCAAAGCCTCTGTGCGAACCCTGCACTTACCTCCATCGAAAATGGGCCGTGTGGAGACTCCGGGGAGGGGAGGAGTGGGGTGGGTGGGGCCAGCCAGTTGGTTGACATACCGGTTTGGTGAACCAGATGTAACTTTAGCAACCAGTTCATCTGAACCGGTCCGAACCGGTAGAATCCCACCCCTGCATGGTAGTAATGGAAATATCCCCCACCCTTTCCTGTCATGCTCTAAATTGTGACTGGATAGTCCTCAACTTATGACAGTTCATTTAGGGACTGCTCAAAGTTACAACGGCACTGAACATAGGGACTTACACGGCCATTTTTTTTTCACGCGTAGGACTAATCCCCAAGGATCACGTGATTTACATTCGGGTTGCTGGAGAGCCGCCTCTCGTTTATGATGGTTGCGGTCTTCAGGGCTCGTCTTTGCGACCGTCTGGCGAACAAAGTCAATGGGGAACCCAGATTCGTTGGACATACCGTGCTGCTAAGTTTTAACACCTGCAGTGATTCGCTTAAGGAAATGTGGCAAGAAAAGTCGTAATGGGACCAATTCACTCGATGAATTTTTCTTTTCACCTAACAACATCAACGTCAGGCTCAATTGTGGTCGTGGGCTAGGTGCATTGGATTTAAATGCATTGGATTTAATATTAAGTGCATTGGATTTAATATGTAAAACCTTGTATGATTCAAGGAAACTTTGGATATAATGTAATGCCAGACTAATGGGAGAATGTGTGGTTTAAAATTTACACTAAATTATAATCCAAAAGAAAATTTTTATAAGATGATGTATCGCTGGTGTACAACACCAGGTAAGTTGCCAAGAATGTATAAAGGTATTGGAAATGTAAATGTAAAAAAGGAACTTTTTATCATTTATGGTGCACATGTGATAAAGCAAAGAAATATTGGAGTAAGATTCACATGTTAATACAGAAGATTCTCAAAACCAAAGGGAATAGAAAGATAAAGCCAGAAAAAGCTGGCTGAGGAATTCTGGGAGTTGAAGTCTGCAAGTCTTAAAGTTGCCAAGGTTGGAGACCCCTGAATTAGAGAGCTTCTGACATCCTTAAAGTGAAAAGACAAAGTGACAGAAAGATGGCTGGATCCTATCACCTGATCAGAAAAAAATGTTCCTTAACTTCAAACAACCTTTGTGGCTACTTTACGGTGCAAAGGAGGGATTGCTTTCATCTTCTCCAACCAACTTTCTTTTTTCCCTTTCCTCTTTGTTGGGTTAACTATAAAAGGGGATGTAAGCAGTGGTGCGATTCAACTGGTGTAACAACCAGTTCGGTGAGCACGCTACCGGTTCTCCCGAACTGGTCCATACCGGCTGAATCCCACCGCTGGATGTAAGCTAAGGATCCAGATTCCCTCACTTAATGAGAGGAATCCATTTTTGTCTGAATATTCTGATAAATATTGTAATGAAATGATCTTCCTGTCTCGGGTCTGTCTCACTGGAAAATATGCACACCGAGGCACGAGCCTAAAATTTGCCCTTACTGCAAAACAGGGCAATCCGTCTCCTTCCAGCGGATCAGAATGGAAGGATCACAATGGGCATTGTCATCCAGCCCCAAGAGTCCTTTCGGCCCTGCAAAGCTGACAGGACAAGTCCAGACCAAGGAGTCTACTCACATTCCCACTCCTGAATTCTGGGGTCAGCTGTTTTCCTCTTGCGGAAACCATGCGCTTGGCTGACGGACACAGATTTCACATTCTTTGAATGCGCAGAGGTGCTGAGTCAGGAGAAGCTGAATGAATGAGCTGCCAAGAAGCTGTCTGAGTTCATCCTACAATAATTTTGGGTCTGGTCTGGTTTTTGTTCTACAAAAAGTTTTAGAAAACCTCTTGGCCAGGATTGAGCTGACTCCAAGAAATGCGATTACCCGTGTTTCCCTGAAAATAAACCCGGGTCTTATATTAATTTTGGCTCCAAAAGGTGCATTAGGGCTTATTGTCTGGTTAGGTCTTACTTTCAGGAAAATATGGTACTAAAATGCATCCATCTAGCTGACGATCTTAACTGGAGTTTATTTTTGGGGTAGGTAGGGTTTATATTACGAACATCCTGAAAAATCAAGCTTAGGGCTTATTTTCCAGTGGGTCTTATTTTCGGGAAAATACGGTACTAAAATGCATCTGGCTGATGATCTTCACTGGGGCTTATTTTGGGGGTAGGGTTTATATTACGAGCATCCAGAAAAATCAAGCTAGGGCTTATTTAAGGCCTAGGTTGGGTCTTATTTTTGGGGAAAATATGTTATAAAAAGCTTATTACCCTGTAATGTTAAGCTCTAGAAGAACAGCTCAGAATGATAGTCAAACAAATAGAAAAGTACAAACGCGTGCAAAACCATCACAGAATCAACACAACTACTCAGCTGGATAGGGATCGCAAAAAAAGCCAGCTGAGAAAAGGAAGGCTGGAAATTATCTTATAAATGTGAACGCTTAAAAACTTGGGAGGTTGTTGCTCAAAGAGGGTCAGGTAGTCCTCAGCTTACAACCACAATTGAGCCCAAATTTTCTGCTGCTAAATGAAACATGTGTTACGTGAATGTTGTCCCATTGTGCATCTTTCCTCGCTGCAGTTGTTCAGTGAATCCCTGCAGGTGTTGTTAGTCACCTGGTTGTTCTGTGAATCCGGACTCACCAATATCTTTACTTGCAAGAAGGTCGCAAAAAGGGGATCTTGGGACCCCAGAGATACGGCCACCGTTATAAATATGAACCGCTGGCCAAACTTCTGAATTTTGATCACATGATTGTGGGGATGCTGCAACAGTTGTGTGAAAAACAGGTCATGAGTGCCGTTATAACTATGAACAGTCACTAAATGAACTGTGGGGTAAGACGAGATATACCTGTATATGTTTGGCTCTGTTTCTTTGTCAAACTGAAAACCAAGCAAACCAACAAGCTTTCCTTTACAGTGGACAACAGAGGTGGTCTTCAGCAGGTTCTGACCAGTTCTGGAGAACCGGTAGTGGAAATTTTGAGTAGTTCAGAGAACCAGCAAATACCCCCTGTGACTGGCCCCGCCCCCATCCCTTCTCTGCCTCCCATTGAGTCCCAGTTGATTGGCTGGGTCTTCTTTGGTTGCCCTGCACAGGAGAACGGAGCTGGAAAGCAGGTTAGTGGAGTGGGGAAGGAATCAGAGGTGGGTATTCAGCAGGTTCTGACCAGTTCTGGAGAACTGGTAGCGGAAATTTTGAGTAGTTTGGAGAACCGGCCAATCCCACCTCTGACTGGCCCCGCCCCCTTCCATTCTCTGCCTCCCATTGAGTCCCAGCTGATTGGCTGGGTCTTCTTTGGTTGCCCTGCACAGGAGAACGGAGCTGGAAAACAGATTAGTGGGGTGGAGAGGGAAGGGGGATTTTACAGTATATCCTTCCCTTGCCATACCCACCAAGCCACGCCCACAGAGCCAGTAATAAAAAAATTTGAATCCCATCACTGGTGGACAAGCCAATCCGAACCGATCCACGTCTGGAAATCGGGGGTGTTTTGCACCCCTCCGTGCTGCTGCCCACACCCCAAGAGCCCCCATTTGCTGTATGTGGTGAGATTTCAAGAGAGAGAGACCCAAAAAGAACAATGAGACCTTAACAAGGAGCAGCAAGGATTCACAGTGAGTTATCTACCGAGCAGCCCCTCTATCAACCTTCAGAGTCTCCTGAAACTTTAGAGCAGTGATGGCTAGTCTTTTCGGCACCAAGTGTCCAAAGCACATGTGTGCGTGCGCATCCCCAAAATGCAACATGCGCATGTGCCTCACGCATGCACCCCACCCCCGCACATGTGCAATCCCTGCATGTGCACCTCACCTCCTGCACATGCACACACAACTCCCACACATACCCTGCCTCCCATGCCTGCACGGCAGAGACCAGCTGGTCGGTGGAGGCGCGCGCACGCATGCACGGCAGATCTGAGCTAGGGCAACGGCTCGCATGCCCAGACAGAGGGCTCTGTGTGCCACCTCTGAGTGCCTTCATGGCTTCAGAGCTATCTATGACTCTGTCCCAGGTCATGCTGGTGACAAATTCAAAACCTGGCTGGGCACCTTTTCAGATAGTATCACCCTCCTCACCTGCAGCCAATTCTTGTAATACCCAACAGGTTGGCCCCGCTCCCTCAGGATCAGATTCTGGATGAGATCTTATTACAGGCCAAACTGACGTTCAATCAATCGATCAGAATAGAGTTGGAAGGGACCTTGGAGGTCTTCTAGTCCAAGCCCCTGCTCAAGCAGGAGACCCCCATACCATTTCAGTTCCTTCTTAAAGACTTCTAGGGATGGTGCAAACACAAGTTCGGGAGACAAGCCATTCCACTGGTTAATTGTCCTCACTGTTAGAAAGTTTCTCCTTAATTCCGGGTTGTTTCTCTCCTGGATTAGTTTCCATCCCTTGTTTCTTGTCCTGCCTTCAGGTGCTTTGGAGAGTAAAATGAGGAGGAGGAGGGGAAGAGGAGGAAGAGGAGGAGGGAGGACTGAGGGCTCCTTGGTGCTCTCTGAGCTTGTTTTCCTGCAGACGTTTCATGACCCAACTAGGTAACATCATCAGTGCTAGTATCATTCATTGTCAAAGTGCCTAAAATTATCAGTTCTTTTCATAATCACAGAAGTCTTTAGCTTACCTCCATCGGACACGGTTGTAGACTGCAGGGAGAGAAGGGAAGAAGAAGAAGAGAGAGAGAGAGAAATGATCAGTCGTGAATGCAAAAACTTGAAAATTCTAAGATCTGAGCTAGATTCTTTATGCACCCCTTTGATCCAACCTTCAAACCGTTAGCCCATTCAATGTGATTTGATTCAGTCCGTTAATGAGAACAAAATGTTCCCAGTGAAAATAAAGTTTGAACGAATAAAGTTGATTTTGGAGGGAGGGAGACAGTATATCTATTTATATCAAAGCGAAATACCACTCATGCATCATCACAAAATCTCCAGAACCATAAAGCCTACACACTTGAAATTGGGCACGTATTTTCCTCTTGGCTTCTAGGGGCTCAACTAAGAAAGGATTTTTTGAAATGACCATCAGAGCATTAGTATTTCCTATATTATTATTATTAACACGCTCTGATGCTAAGGACTTCTACTCCCCCTCCCCACCTGAAAAGAAATCTCTTCCAAAGGCAAAACACAAGCAGAGGAGAGGAGTTTCAGTTTCAGTTTCAGTTTCACAGCAGCACCAAGCAGCTTTAGCACAGAACAGTTGAGCTAAGCCACGCCCAGGCTCCTTGCTGTCTCCTTCTTGCTCACACAGCAAATACTGTTTCAGTTTCCAAACAGCCCTCAATTCTCTCACACACTGACAGGACACTCGCCAGATGAATACCGATGGATGCTGGTAAGCAGAGGCACAATTCCCCCCCTTATTTTCCTCCCTCAAAACTAAGCCCAACCACATAGTTTCGTAGCAAAGCATGGGTAGCCAGCTAATCCTGTATAATATTTTTATTTATTTCTCAGGGAGAGCATATTCCAGAAGATCCAGGAGGCCAAAGGGAATTTTTGCTTTTGGAGGAACCCTTCGCTTCCCACCCCGGGACAGCTATAAGCCCCCCCACCCTTCCCTTCCCTTCCCTGAGCAGAGCCTTCGAAAGAGAATCCCATCAGCAGCTGCCCTTCACTCTGATTTCTTGCTGGACAATTCAGGCATCTAAGGAAAGACAGTTCTCAACTTACAACCACAGAGAAGCCCCAACATTTACATTGCTTAAGTGAAACATTGGTTGAGTGACGTTTGCCCCGTTTTATGACTTTCCCCACCACTCTTGTTAAGGGAATCACTGTGGTTGTTAAAGTGAGTCACACGGTCGTTAAGTGAATCGGGCTTCCCCGTTGATTTTGATGCTGCAACGGTCATAAATAGGAACCGGTTACCAAGGGGATCACATGATCCCGGGACACTATTTTTTTGTCGTTTAATAACCCTGTAATCCCTTGCAGGGTGGAGTCCTGGGTAACTGAACTGAGCTGAGCGTTTTACTGGCCGGATGCCCTTCTTGTCATCAGGGTGAAGTTTTGTTCAGCAGATATATTCTCATTGTGCCCAGAGAAAGAAATATCTGCCGTTTTAAATCATCATCATCATCTTCTTTTATCGACCCGAAAATCTCTTGCAGGGTGGCGTCTGGGCAACTGAACGTAGTTAGCAGAGTGTTTTAATGGCCAGATGCCCTTCCTGTCGCCAGTGTGGAGTTTTTTTTCCCCATCAGATATATTCTCATCATGCCCAGAGAGAGAAATTTTTGCTTCTACCTAGGATTGAACTCACAGCCTCCTGATTGTGAGGCCAGAGTTCCACCTCTAGGCCACCGCACCACTCACCCTGGGACACAGCAATGGCCCTAAATATGAACCAGTTGCCCAGCATCAAAATTGGATCACTTGACCACGGGGAGGCTGTGAAAAATGGCCCCACATCCCTTTTTTTCCAGTGCCGTTGTAACTTTGAACGACCACTAAATGAACAGTTGTAACCTTACAGTAAGCACCGGATACTTAAAACTGTATGAGAATAACTTTTTTTTAATGAGACAATTTAGATTTGCATTTGTGTAATCCACGCCATCCCTCTGCTAAACAAATAATTCCCTCAACACTGTCCAACTATTTACTAAGTCTGCACTACTATTACTACTAATCTTCTCACCACTCCTTATCACCCATCCCCTCCCACTTGTGACTGTAGGACTGTAACTTTGTCGTTTGTATCCTAACAATTTATATGGACTGTTTCCTAGTATGATTTGATTGCTTCTTGTACCCTGTGACTATTATTAAGTGTTGTACTTTATGATTCTTGACTCTTGCTGAATGTCTCTTTTCTTTTTATGTACACTGAGAGCATTTGCACCAAAACAAATTCCTTGTGTGTCCAACCACACTTACCCAACAAAGAATTCTATTCTATTCTATTCTATTCTATTCTATTCTATTCTATTCTATTCTAATTCTATTCTATTCTATCCTATCCCATCCTATTCCATCCCATTCCTAATTCACTTAACTATTATTCTGTTCTAATTCTATTCTACTCTATTCTAATTCTATTCTATTCTTAATTCATTCTGCTATTATTCTGTTCTGTTCTGTTCTACCCTAACCTATCGTATCCTATTTCTATTCCATTCCATTCTATTAATTCATTCTATTATTCTATTCTATTCTATATTCTATATTCTATATTCTATCCTATTCTATCCTACCCCATCTCATTCTTAATTCATTCTACCATTATTCTATTCTAATTCTATTCTAATTCTATTCTCATTTTCCAGCGTGCTGTTTATCGGGTTGAAAAATAAGCCACTGCAAGGCAGAAGAATCCTGAATAAAACCACAGAGCCAACACTGTCGCTGCAGCAGAGACCGAGGTCCTGGGATCTGCATCTCGTAAGCATTAACCTGGTTACTGCTGAACTGAATTTTGCAAAAAAGGAATTCCCTTAATGGCAATGGCATCTTCGATTTATTTACAGCCCAGAATTTAATCTGTCTTTCTGAAGTCCGCCGCAGGTGTTTCTCGCCCGAAAAATTAGGGTGTAATCAGAATGACCAGGATTGTCACTTATAGCTTTTAGGTACAGCTAGAGACAAATTCCTTGTGTGTGTCCAACCACACTGGGCCAATAAAGAATTCTAAATTATTGTTCTGTCGTTTTTTCAGGATGGCCTTACCATCTCTGACTCCAACATATTTAACTACCTGATTTTTTCCCCTTCTTCTTCTAACTTTCAACTCATTACTTTAACTTTTCACTCCCAATTTTTGCCTTGTTGACCTGTGTGTGTGTGCGCGCACGCGCGTGTATCTAGCTGACCCTGTTTCCCACCACCACCACCTCATCAAGAGTACTTATCGTAACCTTCATAGTCAGGAGGTAGAAAAGGGCTTGTGCAACTCAGAGTGTAGAAGCCCAAGAATATCCTTGAAGCAGCTAAAAATTGGAAGATGGGGGGTCCCTCAACCCAACTGCAGGCTGGGGTGGGGGGGAGGCAGAGGGGAGTGACCAGGACAAGCTTTTCAGCCTGCCAAAATCCACCCCCAATGGGAGAACCTGCTGGAAATTTGTCCATCTGTCATCTCATCCAGGGGTCTCCAACCTTGACAACTCTAAGACTTGTGGACTTCAACTCCCAGAATTCCTCAACCAGCAAATTCTGGGAGTTGAAGTCCGCAAGCAGTAGTAGGATTCCAATAATTTAACCACCGGTTCTCTGCCCTGATAATTTCTTCCAACAACCAGTTCACCAAACTGCTCTGAAACTTCACAAATGGTTCTCCTGAACCAGTGCGAACCAGCTGAATCTCATTACTCTCCACAGGTCTTAAATTTGCTAAGATTGGAGACCCCTGATCTCATCCATCCATTCTTCTATTAACGGAGACCGTCATTACAGGCAGGTGTACATGAACAAAGTTTGCTGGCTGCATGTGCAGAAGGATGTGTGCCTCGACTTACGACCATAGTGGGCGCCCCCGAATTTACATCGCTTTAGTGAAATGCCGGTCAAATGGAGATTTGGCCCCGTTTTGCAGCTTCTCCTGGCGAATTGTAACAACCGTTAAGTCGGCGACAACGGTTGGTTCATCAGGAAAGATCGCAAAAAAGGGGATCAGGGGACACCCCTGCCTGGGATGCAGCAACTGTCGTAACTATGAACCAGATGACGAACATCTGAATTTGGATCAGGGGACTGTGGGGGTGTCGTGAAAAACGGCCATTAAGTGACTTTTTCCCCCAGTGCCGTCATCATTTTGAATGGTCTTTAATGAGCTGTCATAAGTCGAGGACTAGCTGTACTTTAGGATTTGTTCACTATGATGTCGGACCGAGTTTTGTTCATTTTTTTTTAAACTCATCGTCTATTCGTTCTTGGCCAGCAGCTGTTCCTACTGGGAAGAAATAAAATAGCCTCCACACCTGACGTCAGACAACAAATCAAGATTAAAACATTTCCTTTTGGAAGGGAAGGTTATAAATGTCTGAATTATCAGATGTTAAATTGACAAACTGGGTGAAATCCCCATGGAAAAGGTGCAATCCAAGAGAGAAGCCCTGTTTAGTGTTATGTGGCTTCCTTCTCCACCCAGGGCACCTCCAAAAACATTTCCCCCCCCCCAACAAGGATTAAAAAGAGCCTAAGAAATAACCCCACTTTTTAAACCTTTTTTCTGCCATCCAATCTGCCCTGGATCTTTTCAATATCCCACCCCGATCTTTTGAAATATTTGTCTTCCGCTCGATTCCAAAGAGATTAAAAACCTTAAGCAAAGCAACCCGCGAGAGGATTAATGTTTCGAATGAGCCACAAAATAGTTGTGGAACCGCCGTAAACCAACAAAAAAGTAGCTAAGAAAAAAAAAAACGTCTAGGGAAAAACAAGAATATTTTAAATGGATTGGGAAGCTCACATGGGAAAGTCAACATTTAGCATTAGAATACTAGGAAATGATTGTATTGTTCATTGACATCGACAAATAACCAATAGAAAAAAAATCACCAATCTACAGAATAAAGACAAAAAGACATTTTCCCCCTAAAACCCAATTCCCCCCCCTCTCTCTCTCTCTTTTTTTTTTTTAGAAAAGTAAACTTACACGACTGGCTTTGCAGATTTTATCCATGAACAGACAGACTTCGGGGAATTATTATCTTTCATTTAAGTAAAATTTTCGGGCTGGTTCCTGAGAAATGCTCCTTCCTCGCCGTCACAACTGGGAGTGTGCAGTATCTTCCCTCCTTCCTTCCTTCCTTCCCTCCTTTCTCCCCCCACCCAAGTGGGGACCCACCCAGGTTCAATGTAGGCTTCATCACCGCGCTACAACATGGAGAAGCAGCCCAAATTCCTGGCTCTAAATTCTTGGGTGACAACCTCTGCATAGCAATGAGCCGTCGACCCAGATAAGCACATTGGTGGATTATCGGTACGAGATTTTTCACCCAGATTTTTTTGTTGCTGGTTTTTTTGTTTCGTTTTGAAGTTCAATTCCTCCTTTAGGCAAGTTGAATCTTTAAAGCTCTGGATTCAAGCAGTCCTGTAAAAGCTTGTTTGCTGTTCGCTGCTTGCTCGGCGTGTAGCTGCACGTCTGCAGAACGATTAATATCGCACGGCAAATCAGATCTGTGCCTAGCTCCCATCGACTTGCTCATTCTTCTCTCCTTTTGAGTGTAAGTTTACAAGGCCTTCTCTCCTGGAAGAACAGGATTTCCACCAAAAAAAAAAGGGTACCACACCCTCTTGTTTGAAACCAGCGGGCTCCAAAAAGGTTGAACAGAACCTTCTGTAGAAGAAGAAAAAAATTAAAGCACCCAGGCAAGTCCTGGACTTGCAACATCCTCCTTTAGCGACCATTCAAAGTTACGACATTGTTGAGAAAAGGGATTTACGGCCGCTTGTCACACTTACGACTGTTGCAGGATTGCCCCGTAGCCACATGGGCGAAATGCAGACACTTGGCAATGGCCTCGTATTTATGACGGTTGCAGCCAGTGGTTGGTTTGCAAATTGTTTCCTACCGGTTCTATACGTGGTTCTAAGCATGCCACAAGTTCTATGCACGCAGTTCTGCTTTGTGCACGCACAGAGGGCTCAGACTGACCTCTGTCAAGGCTGGTAAGCTGAGCTGTTTTGTAGCTCAGCAGAGGCGTGGCAATCCACTCAGCTCTGTGAATCAGCTGAGCTAAATAATAAGGGTCTTCAAACTTGGCAAGTTTAAGACTTGTGGACTTCAACTCCCAGAATTTCTGAGCTAACATGACTGGAGGAGGAATTCTGGGAGTTGAAGTCCACAAGTCTTAAAGTTGTCAAGTTTGAAGACTCCTGGTTTGGAAGGATAGGGGGCCAGCATCTGGGCTATGGCAGCTACCTCTGGTCCAGGGCCACAGGTTGTGAGGTTGTGCGTTGAAACAACCAATGGCAGGCTACCTGAGGAGCTATCCTATGTGAAGGAAGTGGTCTCAAAGCTTTATTATGCCCTCGGTGATCACACAACCATCATCATCATCTTTTAACGACCTCATATTCCCTTGCGGGGTGGAGTCTGGGCAACTGAATGGAGCTGAGTGATTACTGGCCGGATGCCCTTCCTGTCACCAACGCAGAGTCATATTCAGCAAATATATTTCTCATTGTGCCCAGAGAGAGAAATATCTGCCTCTTCCTAGGATCAAACTCACAGCGTCCTGATTGTGAGGTGAGAGCTCCACCTCTAGGCCACCGCACCACACTGTGATCACACAACCAGCCCCAAAGTCTAAATCAGGCAACCTCTCCGTAAGAAAACCTTTGCAGTTATGAATACTAAACGTTGCTAAGAAAAGCCGAATTGAAGACTCAAAAAATGAGGAACCGGGGAAGGGGAAAGTGACTTCAAGACAGAGTACCCAGAAGTACATTTGTGCTTAATTTTCCTGCATCAAAATGAACTGTGTCATTGACCGTCTTCATTCCAAATCGTCACAAGTTACCTCAAGATCCTCAAGCGAACGGGTAACGCTGAATCTCTTGGAGCGCCCAAACGATCTCCGAGCCGAAGAAGGATGGAAGAGTTGCACCAATCCAAAAGCGGGTCCGAATTTTGCGCCCTAAATCAGCCACAAAAACAGACATTGAATGTAGGTGTCAGCATTCCAAGGAACGACCTCCAAATTAAAAAACTCCCGAGCCTGTTACCTTCTCAAAGATCCATCTTATTAGAGTCTAGCTTGATACCCCTGCTTCGCTACAAAACTATGTGGTCAGGCTTAGTTTTTGCAACCTTTTAGTGGGTCGTTGAGACCACTTGGAGGTTTATCTGTGTCCTCAGAGTCACCTGAGTATTGCTCCTGGTTCCTGTAGCCTCGGGTGACCCTGAGGACACAAATAAACCTCCAAGTGGCCTCAATGGCTCTCTAAAACGATGCAAATGACCAGCTGTCTTCAAGGAGGAATATAAATCCTTCCATTCCCCACCATCCTGTCAGAGCTGAAGAAGCTCCTTGGATGAGAAGTGAAACATCTTCAAAGAAAAATCAGAAAGTCCAGTTGCCTCTTGAAAAAAAATGTCCACCCTGAGGACACAGACAAAGCTCCAAGTGGCCTCAATGACCCTCTAAAAGAATGCAAATGACCAGCTGTCTGCAAGGGGTATAAATCCTTCCATTCCCTACCATCCAGTCAGAGCTGAAGAAGATTCTTGGATGAGGAGCGAAATGTCTTCAAAAGAAAAACGAACAAGGAAGTCCAGTTGCTTTCACAAATGTCTCACTTAACGAGAAATTTTGGGCTCGACTGTGGTCACACGTTGAGGACTACCAGGGATCAATGGATCACTTTTGGCTATTTATTTTGGAAGAATATTAGCTCTAGCACTGAGGTGACCTAGAGGTGGAACTCTCACCTCACAATCAGGAGGCTGTGAGTTCAATCCTAGGTAGAGGTAAAAATTGCTCTCTCTGGGCAGAATGAGACTATATCTGCTGAACAAAAAACTCCGCATTGGTGACAGGAAGGGCATCCGGCCAGTAAAACACTCTGCTAGCTCCTTTCAGTTGCCCAGACTCCACCCCACAAGGGATTATGAGGTTGTTAAAAGAGGAGGAGGATGATTAGCTCTACAACTCGGGAGACACTCGATAAAATAATTGTTTCTTGCACTCATCTTCACCCCAAGAAATCTCTCATTCCAATTCATTAGGAGGAGCTGATATTTGATGGAACAGTCCAGAGGTACTTGCTGATGCATGAAACAATGCTAACAAAACTGCATGACCTTACATCAAGTTCTTTTTGTTAGGTAATTATACTGCCCGATCTTTGTTTCCATTTGCAAGGTTTCAAGTTCTTTGTCAAGCAAAATTAGCGGCAGCTGGGATTTGTTTAGTGTTGGATACACCAGCAATGTGAATTTTCTTAATTGCAGGGTTTCGTTCTATTTTTAAACAATAGAATCTAAAAACGTTCTTATTATGGGGTGCTGTGAATTTGAGAAAAGGGGGGGTGGAACCATTTTCTGAAATGGTAAACACTTTAAATAGCAGCCCTGCTTTTATTCCCTCCGACGCCCCCGCAGAATGTTAACACTCGCCATTGTGCCGCCTCCACGATGCAACTCTGAGCATGCAAAGGGGTGGATCCAGATTTAGGCCCGGACATTTGGTAGGGAACAAATTGTCCCAAAGGTGCTTTTTTTCAGGAGGCAACTGGACTTTCTTGTTTTTTTTCCTTTGAAGACGTTTTGCTTCTCATCCAAGAAGCTTCTTCAGCTCCGACTTGGATGGAGGGGAAGGGAAGGATTTATACTCCTTGCAGACAGCTGGTCATTTGCATTGTTTTTAGAGGGCCGTTGAGGCCACTTGGAGGTTTATCTGTGTCCTCAGGCTCACCTGAGTGGTGCTCCTGGTTTCTGTAGTCTGCAATTTTTTTCCCCTGAAAATCCATTCCTACTCCCACACCATTCAAAGGGTGATCGTCCCAAATTGTACAGCTAAAAGTAGGCAAAAGGAGTAGGAATGGATTTCCAGAGAAAAAATTTGCAGACTACAGGAGTCAGGAGCACTACTCAGGTGACCTACTCCAGCGATAACAATAGCAATAGCCCTTAGACTTATAGACCGCTTCACGGTGCTTTACTGCCCTCTCTAAGCAGTTTACAAAGTCGGACTCTGGCCCCCAACAATCTGGGTCCTCATTTTATGAACCTCAGAAGGATGGAAGGCTGAGTCAACCTTGAGCTAGTCAGAATCGAACTGCTGGCAATGGACAGAGTTAGAATGAAGTATTGGAAGGAAGGAAGAAGAGAAGGGAGGGAGGGAGGGAGGGAGGAGGGAGGAAGCAGGAGCACTTAAGATTTATATACTGATTCACAGTGTTTTACAACCCGCAAAAACACACACACACAGATACCTCATCTTCCTTTAACGACCTCATAATCCCTTGCATGGTGAAATCTGGGCAACTGCATGAAGTTGAGTGTTTACTGGCCGGATGCCCTTCCTGTCACCAATGCAGAGGTTTTTTCAGCAGATCTACCTACCTACCTACCTACCTATCTCTATCTATCTATCTATCTATCTATCTATCTATCTATCTATCTATTTCTATCTATCTATCTATTTCTATCTATCTATCTCTATCAATCAATCAATCAATTAAAGAAAGTACATTTGTGTCGAGGACTACCTGCACTTCATTAACAGACGTACCTTCTTGTCTTCTTGGGGGGATCTGAAGCCCTGTCGAGAATCCAAGCAATCCTCCCTCTGAAATTCTTTCTCCGCCATCTCTTTCTTTGGGGACAGGAGATGAGGCTGAGCAAAGCCGCCACTGACCTTGTATCTGTCCGCCGGGATTTTGCTCATGGGAGGAGGAAGCGTCCCGCAGTTGACACTCGACCAACCGTCAGTAGAGTCCGTGTACGACTCTTGGTCGCTCAGGCATCCCTGCTGCCAGTCTTTCAGCACGTGGGCAGGCAACCACCTCTGATGGTCCCCAGGGATCTTCTGACCCGGTGGCCCTGAGGCTTTGGACGAAGGCCCTGGGACTTCAACGTGAGCCGAAGATGCCAGAAACGTACTTAGGTTTTGAGATTTGTCGTTGTGGAATGTGGGAACTAAGCCTACGTTTTCTTGTTCATGTCCAAAACTCCAGTGGGGATTTTGAGCTCTGTTTATTGGACTGCCCTGGAGATTGCTAAGCGGGTGTTTGTTGGAGTTGCTGCCTAAGTCTACCACTAAAACCCGACTTTTTTCCTCCTGGTTGACATTCCCGATCCCGCTGTCGCTGTTACTGCTCGTGCTGTTGTTCCGCTGGGCGTCCGCATCTCCGTCCAGGAAGGCCCTGGCCCGCACCCCCTCGATGAAATCCCCCATGTCCCTGTACAGGACAGAGACAAACTGAAGGACTGGGAGAGACGACAAGGGGAACTCGAGGCAGCCGTCGGTGTCTGGATCGGCCGTGCATTCCAATCCGAACCGCCGGGCAATGCCCTGGTGAATTTTATGACTGAAGAGCTCGGGATCCACCATAAAGACATGACAGGACGTCCTCAGGATTGCATCGTCCTCCGGAGCTAAGCTTGCCTCCTCGACACTCTGCATGGTGACCAGTCCAAAAAATCGCTTGTCATCGGGACAGAGCGCACTGAAGGCCAGCTTCTCGGCCGGATAGGTTGCAATCACAACGGACGGGTTTGTGCACAGCTGGATGGCGTCGTGCATGATCCGCAGGGCCACTAACGAATGAATCCGTTGCTCGGCCCGAAGGCGGCGCATGCAGCCACGGATGGCCTGCAAGCTGTCGTATTCCAGATTTGAGCTGGAAGAAGGGAGCTCGATGGACCCCAGGTAGCCCACAATCATGGCCACGTTCAAAACGCTGGCGTCGATTCCGCCACATTCCTGGTCCTCCAAGCCAGCTCGAAAAACCGAGTCGTGATTCAAGGACTGGGCCTGCTCAGTGTACGGGACGTGGGGTTTATCGTTCATCGGTGGAGGTTCTGTTTCCAACTTGGCCCCCTCGTGGACGGACTTTTCCTTTCTTTTTGGCACCTGTGTCTCACTCAGGCCAATATTAGAATTTTCGAAGATCATGTTGAAAATTTCACCAGATTGCATTTCCTCAACCACTTTCACCGCCCGGTTTATACCCGGGCCTTTCAGGTCAAGTTTGGTCTTTGGCCACCCTTTCCCATCATAAAGGCCCTCTTCTTCCTCACTGGAACAAGCTTCCGCATGACCAAACCCTTCAGCGATGACCATGTGCAAAACCCCCGAGCATTTGCCAATCAGCTTCACCACGTCTTCGTGGGAGGCCCTTTTCACGTTGATTTCGTTGATGGCAAATATTTTATCCCCCCCCTTCAGTCCCACGTAATCGGCCGGACTTCCTTTTAAAACAGAGTTCAGCACGCAGGGAGCTTGGCCAGAAAGAGTAAAGCCGTATCCCGCTCTGCCTCGGGCGATTTCAACGTTTCGGATGCTGGAGCTGTGAGCACGTAGCCGACGCTTGGGTTTCTCTCCTGGCCTGTACATGCTGGCATTTGGTCGGGGCAGAATAACCTCTGTCCAGAATTACATTTTTGTGGGCTATCCCTTCCCTTTGTCCTAAAGGAAAAAGAACATCCAAAAAAGAGGTTGAGACTTTGGAAAAATAAATAGAAGTTCTTTATTGGCCACGTGTGATTGGACAGACACACAAGGAATTTGTCTCCGGTGCAGAAGCTCTCAATGTACATAAAAGCTATAAGTGATAAATCATGATCACAGCTGTCATAAAAATACATTCCTCGTAAATCATAAGATACAACACTTAGCAATAGTCATAGGATACTAAATAAGCAATCAACGTAAACTGTACTAGGAAACTAAATAAAATAATATAAATCACCAAATTACAAGCAACAAACTTATAGTCGTAAGTAGAAAAGGAGATAGGTAGTAGGAAGGATGAGAAGAAAAAGTGCAGAGAAGAGCAACTGAGATGATTAAAGGCCTGGAGAGTAAAATATGTGAAGAAGGGTTGCAGGATTTGGGTTTGGCCAGTCTAGAGAAAAGAAGGACTAAGGGTGACATGGTAGCAATATTCCAGTATTTGAGGGGCTACCCCAAAGAAGGGGGGGGTCAACTTATTTTCCAAAGCACCAGAAGGCCAAAGAAGAAACAATGGATAGAAGGAGAAAAGCTACCTGGAATTAAGGAGAAACTTCTAATAGTCAGGACAATTAACCAGTGGAACAAGAAGTTGCCTTCAGACGTTGTGGGTGCTCCACTACTGGAGGTTTTTAAGAAGAGACTGGACAGCCACTTGCCTGGAGTGGTCTAGACAGGACCTCCTGTTTGAGTAGGGGGTTGGACTAGAAGACCTCTGTCATGCCCCTGTTGGAGTCTGGGACAGATGGAGTCTGGGACAGAAGGGAGAGATGGAACAGATGACTGGGAGTGATGGTGTGGTTCCGGTGGTTGTGGAGGAAACTGGGGAAGGCCACAGGCCGGATGGGCATTCAGAGGAAGACCCAGGCCCAACCCCTCTTCATCCTAGGGCACGCAGGGAAGAGCGGATAAGGGAGAAATGTGAATGGCGTGGTCTACGGGGAGGAAAGGGCCCTGATCCCCCTCATGGGCTGCAGCTGGGAGGACTGTTTAAAGGACAAACTGCACATGGCAAAGTTGCTGGAAGCAAAGTGTGCATTATTCTTGTTGGACCTTATTGGTGTTTTGGCTTCCTCCCAACTGTGGTTGCTGCATTATCTGGTAGAAGTCTGCAATTTAGTTAGTTTAGTTTAGTTTATTTGGACTTATAGGCTGCCCTCTCTCCCGAAGGACTCAGGCCGGCATACATAAAAACGAACAATACAAAAATTAAAACAATTTAAAAAAATATTAAATTACAGCCAAATAAACATTCCAAATTAAAACCCCGATCCCGTCAGTCCAGGCCGGATTGTGAAAATAACCATGTTTTAAGGTCACGGTGGAAGGAGCAGAGATCAGGGGCCAGGCACAATTCCAGGGGTAACTGGTTCCAGAGGGTGGGCGCTCCCACAGAGAAGGCCCTCCCCCTAGGGGTTGCCAGCCTACAGTGTTTTATCATCTTTGCCTGCCATAGTAATTCCTTCAGTGTGGTTTGTGTTGGGTTTTTTTATTTCGAATTAACTTTACTTTGGGTGCGGACTGCATTTACTCCCTCCGTAGACTGTTTTCTTTAAGTGTTTGATATCCAGCAGAGGATAATTGGACACTGGGGCCAAGTTGGAGGCATTAAAGGGAATTTATTCTATTTTTGTGACTTGGTTATTTTTGTGACACGCCCTGGGTCATCACAACCTCCAAGGTCCCTTCCAACTCTGTTATTCTGTTGTGGGTGCTCCATCACTGGGTTTCAGCAAACCTGGCAGGGCTTTGACAGACTCACTGCAGTTGTTAAATTGGTCCCATTCGGTCGTTAAATGAATACGGCCGCCCTCGTCGACTTCACTGTTCAGAATTCCCTAAGCCACATTCCATGGGCTTCTCAGCGATTTAATACAGGAAGTCCTCAACTTACAGCTACAATGGAGTCCACAATTTCTGTCATTAGGCGACACATTTGCTGAGTTTTCATAACCTTTTATGAACTTCCTTGCCACCGTCAGTAAGTGAATCACAGCAGTTGGCAAGTTAGTAGCCTGGTTGGTGAGGCGAACCTGGCTTTCCCCCTGGACTCAACTTACAAACCTAATAGAGCCCCACATTTCTGTCGCTAAGGGAGACATCTGGGTGAGTTTTGTCCCTGTTACGACTTTCCTTGCCACCGTTGTTAAGTGAAGCGAAGCAGCCAAGTTGTTCAAGTTAGTCTGATGGTCGTGAAACTAATCCGGCTTCTCCCCCCCCGGCAGACTTTGCCCGTCTGAAGGTCGCCAAAGTGGATCACATGACCTCCTGGGGACAGTCATAAATATGAGTTGGTCGTCAAGGGTCTGAAATTTTGATCCCCTGACCCTTGTGGGGGGGAGGAAATGCTGCACTGGTCGTAAGTTCAGAAAAGGGTAGTAAGTACCTCACCTTTTTCAGGGCCGAGGTAACTTTGAACGGCCACTAAATGAAACCATTGTAAGTCCAGGACTGCCTCTCCTGCAAACCCCCAGGCTAGTGAATTGACTCAGTTATCCCGAGAGAGAGAGAAAAAAAGACAGCTGTGTTTCCCCACTTTCCTTCCTTCTTT
>CM019151.1:59849423-59894040 GCA_009733165.1 Naja naja | reverse complement strand
GCCCACGCCCCGTCCTCCTAACAGCTGTCGGCAGCCATGCCCGAAGATGACGGACGCGGTGGTGCTGGAGGGGCAGCTCAAGTGGCGGGAGGGGAAGAAGGTGCCCGGGGGGGGAGGGGAGGGAGGGGGGAGGGGGGTCGCCCTGGGACGCTGCTAACACCCCCCCCCACTTGTCTCTCTCTGTCCCCCTCCTTCCAGTGGAAGAGCCGGTGGCTGGTCCTACGCAAGCCGTCTCCTGTGGCTGGTGAGTCCCCTCCAAGCGGAGAAAGAAAGAAAGAAAGAGGGGAAGGAAGGAAGGAAGAGAAAGAGGGGAAGGAAGGAAGAGGGGAAGGAAGGAAGACAGTGAAGGAAGGAAGGAGGAATGAAAGAGGGGAAGGAAGAGAAAGAGAAAAAGGGGAAGGAAGGAAGAGGGTGAAGGAAGAAAGAAAGGGGAAGGAAGGAAGGAAGGAAGGAAAAAGAAAGAAGGGAAAGAAGGAGGAAAGAAAGAGGGGAAGGAAGAAAGAAAGAAGGGAAGGAAGGAAGAGGGTGAAGGAAGGAAGGAGGAATGAAAGAAAGAAAGAGGGGAAGGAAGGAAGGAAGAGGGGAAGGAAGGAGGGGCTTTCCTGGGCTTTCTGGGCTTTCCTGGCGGCCTCCCATCCCCACGACCTTCCACTCATTCGCCACCCCTGCAGAAGTGAGACCCCTGGGAGGACGGGAGGGGGAACAGCAGCTGCACCTGTTGGACACCCCCTTTTTTCCACCTGCCTGGGAGCGGGAGGGGGGCGAGGGTCCGGCTTGGAGGGCAGGGGGGGCACCCATGCAGTCCCCACTCCTGGGGGTGTGGGATGAATCACCAGGAGGAGGGGGCCCCTGGGATGTCATGGGGACTCCCCTCCTTGGCTGACCTGGTTGGGCAGGGATGTGGCTCAACGGGTGGGATTCTGCCCCTCCACTCGCTCGGCCACCTCCCCGTCCCCCCCCCAAACAATACTTGAATTGGCTAGATGAATCCAGGTACTCCTCAACTTACAACACTTTGTTTAGCGACCAAAGTTGCAAGGAATAAGTGACTGGCAGCCATTTGTCACACTTAACGACCATCGCGACCTCCCCCGTGATCGTGTGATCAAAATCCAGGCACTCAGTAACCGACTCGTACCTACGATGGCTGCAGTCGCAGCAAAATCAACAGGGAAGCCCGGTTCCCTTAACAACCGGGTCTACTCCCTTAAACCACGGTCACGATTCCCTTAACAATGGTGGTGAGAAAGGTCATAAAATGGGGCAAAGCTCACTTAACAAAATGCTTCACTCAGCCACCCTAAATCTTGAGCCGATTGTAGTCGAGGGCTGCCTGTAGTATGAGCAAGGGATACTATCCGTGCCTATTTTAATTTAGTTTATTCTTATCGCATATCGCAGGGCCGATGAATAGGCCATTCTGTAATTCCTATAACCGTGTTGGTGAACTTATGTCATGAATGCCGGAAATGGCATGCAGAGCCATTTCCCCTGGCACACGAGAGGTCTCCTAGAAGAGCCCCACTGCACATGCGCGCGTGCCACTGCCAGACATGCTGTGCGCAAGGGGGAATCGCACGCGCATGCACAGGGGGCATGGGGGGCCCAGCACACATTGCCTTCTGGGTGCTGGCACGCACTTGCATGCAAGCGAGCGCGTGCGCAATTATCGGCACAGGAATCGAAAAAGGTTAGCCACTACTGTCCTATAACAATCTGAATCCTCAAAGCCTAAATCTCCCATAACAACCAGGTGATGTGACATGCATCTCAAAAATGCTTGTAATTGTTTAAAGAACGGTTGTTGCTCCTGGGGGGGAAAGCTGTGGCTGTTCTAAATCATAATTATTCACAAACTTGTTTTAAAAGCAAAACCTATTTTATTGCAATGCTGGGAATTGTTTTCATTCCCAGCCGGAATTAATCTCAAACAGTCCCCCAAGATAAGCATCCGCCTTTCAGTTATGTGAAATGCTGCCAGAAATAGAAGTATCAAATGAACTAGAAAAAAAACCAACCGAAGTACAAAAAAGACCAACCAAAGTACAAAGAGCTTCAAGGATGACTGAACATAACGAATGACTTTGCTTCCTGCAAAGGTTTCGTCATCTTGGCCTGACTTTTAACCCTTATGGGAGGGGCAATCACCTCCCAGTCTTACTGCCGAGTCGGCCCTTTTGTTTCAGCTGCTCTCGCCTTCTAGCAGCTCTGCGCACACACATGCTAGGAACAGGCTCCCTGGGTCCTCTGCCTCACTGCTGCCAGACTCCAAAGGCTCCAGAGGCAGCACCCCACTCCCAGATGATCCTAGCCCCATCTCTACATTGGATGCAGGACCCTTGTCCGAGTCCTCTCCAGACTCCCTGACTAGTCCCCTTTCTTCCCCACTGTCCGATTCAACTACTGGCTGCACCAGCTGCCGGTGAACCACAACAGTGCAAATCTAGACAGCATACTAAAAAGCAGAGGCATCATCCTGCCAACACAAGTGCGTAGAGTCCAGGCTATGGTTCTCCCAGTTGCAATGTATGGCTGGGAAAGCTGGACCATAAGGAAGGCTAAGCACCAAAGAATGGAGGCCTTTGTACTCTAGTGCTGGAGAGACTCCTGCGAGTCCCTTGGACTGCAAAGCCATCCAACCAGTCAGTCCTAGAGGAAATCAACCCTGACTGCTCTTTTGAAGGCCACATCCTGAAGATGAAACTCAAAGACTTTGGCCACCTCATGAGAAGGAAGGACTCGCTGGAGAAGAGCCTAATGCTGGGAAAGATTGGGGCAATAGAAGAAGGGATTGGCAGAGAAGGAGGAGCTGGATGGAGTCACTGAAGCAGCTGGCATGAGCTTAAATGGACTCCGGAGTATGGTGGAGGACAGGAAGGCCTGGAGGAACATTGTGCATGGAGTCCGATGGGTCGGGCAGGACAACAACAACAAATATAATGAAAAGAAGAACTAGAGGTGACATGATAGCAGTCTTCCAATATTTGAGGGGCTGCCCCAAAGGAGAGGGAGTCAAGCTATTTTCCTGAGCAGGGGGTTGGACTAGAAGACCTCCAAGGTCCCTTCCAACTCTTGTTATTCTGTGAAGTCTAACAAAGAAGAACAAGGCTAGGCATTTTAATGCATATCCAAATGCAACTTTTATCTATCTGTAATACAAAAGTTTGCATGACATTCGGGGGGATGAGGGGAACAGATCAGGGCTGGGATTCAAAAATCCCAGCAATTGGTTTGCTGCCTGGTTGCTGGGTGGGCATCACCATGGTGGATGCTTTTCACCTTCCCCACAGTCCGGAGGCTTCCCTCAGGCCTTTGGGAGGGTGAAAATGACCTCTCCCAGGGCTCAGAGGCCCTCCGGAAGCCAGAAACAGGCCCGTTTCCGGACTTCCAGAAGGCCCATTTTTCGCCCTCCCAGAGCCTCTGTGCGGAGCCTGCACTTACCTGCATCCAAAAAGGGCCACATGGAGACTTGGGAGGGAGGGCAGGGTGGGCAGGGCCAGCTGGTCAGTTCAACTACCGGTTCGGCGAACCAGATGTAAATTGAACAACTGGTTCACTTGAACCAGTCTGAACCGGCTGAATCCCCCGGAACAGATGCAAGAGATGGGGAACAGACAAGCAAGAGAGGTAGGAGCCTCCGATGGATTTGGGTGGCAGGACAGGCAGGAATTCCGGGGCTGGGCAGGTTCTGGGGTCCCTAGATGAGCTGAATGGCTGAGGGGCAGGGGGCAGGTTCTGGGTCTTCTGGAGGTCCAGAGTTGGGTTTGAGGGCCATTCTCTCTCTCTCTCTCTGCCAGACTGTTTGCTCCTCCTGGTGTACAAGGAAAGGGCTGAACGTCTCCGAGGGCTGAAGGAGCGGAACAGCGTGACCTTGGAGGATATCTGTGGCTTGGACCCCGGGCTCTGCTATGAGGGGCTGACCCACACCCTGGCCATTATCTGTCTCACCCAGGTGGTGATGCTGGGCTTTGAGAGCAAGGAAACCATGCACACCTGGGATACGCACATCCGCTACAGTTTAGGAGAAGGTAAGTAAGTAAGTAAGTTAATAGGAAGGAAGGGAGGGAGGGAGGAAGGAGCAATAGCAGTAGCACTTAGACTTATATACCGCTTCACAGTGCTTAACAGCCCTCTCTAAGTGGTTTACAGAGTCAGCCACTTGCCCTCAACAATCTGGGTCCCTATTTTACCAACCTTGCAAGGATGGAAGACGGAGTCAACCTTGAGCCAGTCAGGATCGAACTGCTCGCAGTTGGCAGAGTTGGCCTGCAATACTGCATTCTAACCACTAGGGAGGGAGGGAGGAAGAAAGGAGGGCAGGCTGAGTCAACCTTCAGCCAGTCAGGATCAAACTTCCTGGCTGTGAGCAGAGTTTACCTGCAATACTGCATTCTAACACCTGTGCCACCAGAGCTACTTAAAAAATTAAAAGAAGAGGCAAAAGTGGAGGGGGAGGAGGAGGAGGAGGATGGCAATAGCACCTAGAGTTCCTTGATCCGGTCTGGATCAAACTCCTGGCTGTGGCCAGAGTCAGCTTGCAATACCGCATTCTAACCACTGCACTACCACAGCTCCCTACAGGTATCTACAGATTAGAATGATGCTGTTAGAAGCAAAGATGCTGGTTGACCCAAAGGGCAGTGGATAGAGTAAAGGTATTTCAATGAAAAGCTGAATCCCTTGGGTTTGTTCTTCCCACCAGTCCACCGATTTCATGTTGTGGTAGCACCTGGAACCAAACTGGAAAGTGGCCCGGCGACTCTTCACTTCTGCAACGACATCCTGGTATTGGTGAATGATGTCCCACCGGTCATCATGGGACAGTGGAAGCTCTCGGACCTCCGGCGCTATGGAGCCGTTCCTAACGGATTTGTTTTTGAAGGCGGGACACGATGCGGCTTCTGTGAGTATTCGCCATTCCAGGATACCGTGTTTCCCCAAAAATAAGACCCTGTCTTATATTTTTTTTTGCCACCAAAAAAGGCACCAGGTCTTATTTTTGCGGGATGCCATCCACTGACTAACCACACTTGTGCGCATTGCCCCCGGCCTCCTTTTCGCTGTCAGAGGCCTTCAGGAACTTCTTTTTCTGCGGCCAGCAGAAGGCTTCTGCAGCCAATAACAGAGCTCTGGATCAATCCTGAGTTTTTGTTATCAGCTCCAGAGGCCTTCAGGAAAGCCTTGCCAGCCTTGCCAGCTGCAGAAGAAATGGGCCTGCACGGCAGGTGTCGGGGTGTGCAAGGCCTGGCTACAAATGTCCAAAGGTAAGTAGTAGGACAGCTCCACCCCCCATCCCCATCCTAGCTTAATTTTTACCTGTCCACCCTGCAGTGGGTAGGATCTTAATTAGGCTTATTTTGGGGGGTAGGGCTTATATTGGGCGCATGTGTAAAAAATCAAGCTAGGGCTTACTTTCAGGGTAGGTCGTATTTTGGGGGAAACGGGATTTGTTTTCACTTTGAGTCTAGGAGAAAATAATCAGCGAGTCCAACAGGTTAGAGAAGCCAGCCCACAAAAGTTTTTTCTGGACTGCTGAAAAGCCCTAGTAAGGGGATGTGGCCAAAAGAAAACAATGGGGGAATTCATCCTTTTAACAGCCCTAATTCTAAAATGTAAAGAATAGTCTAGCTTTAAAACAAATGTTTTTTTTAAGTGTTTGGATTTCACGGTTAAAACAAGTAAAGATCTTGCATGCAAATGGCATTTTCATTTAGAAGTTGTAGGGACTACAGCTATTCCTTGACGTAATTACGGCCATAATGGAGCCCCAAATGTCTGCTCTTCAGTGAGACATTTCTTAATTGAATTTTGCCCTGTTTTGCGATCTTTCCTGCCCCCATTGTTAAGTGAATCACTGCAGGTGTTCAGTTAGTAGCACCGTTGTTTAGCAAATCCGGCTTTCCCGTTGACTTGGCTGGTCAGGCAGTTGCAAAAGGGGGATCGTGCGATTCCCCCACCCCCAAGACTCTGCCACCGTCATAAATACAAGTCAGTGGCCAAGCATCAGAATTTTGATCAGGTGACCGTGGAGATGCTACAAACGTTGTAACCGTGGAAAACCATCATAAGTCACTTTTTTCAGTGCTGCTGTAACTTTGAAGGGTCACTAAATGGTCACTGTCAAAGACTACCTGTAATTGTGATGGAGAATCCTCCAGCTCCTGGAGCAGTCTACCCCTCTTTTCAACAATTCTTACCTGTTGGGAATTTCCCCCCCAATACCTAATATCTACCCTGTTTCCCTGAAAATACAACCTATCCCGAAAGTAAGTCCTAGCTTCATTTTTACACATGTGCCCAATATAAGCCTACCCCCAAAATAAGCCCTAATTAAGATCCCGCCCACTCCAGAGTGCACAGATAAAAATTAAGCTAGGGTGGAGATGGGATGGTGGTGGAGCTGCCCTACTATTGACCTTCAGGCAGTTGTAGCCAGGCCTCGCACACCCTGACACCTGCCTTGCCGGCCCATTTTTTCTTCAGCCAACAAGGCTGGCAAGGCTTTCCTGAAGGCCTCTAGTTTAGTTTAGTTTAGTTTAGTTTAGTTTAGTTTAGTTTAGTTTAGTTTAGTTCAGTTCAGTTCAGTTCAGTTCAGTTCAGTTCAGTTCAGTTTATTGTCATTGCACCTCGTACAATGACATTAAATACCATCTTCAGTGTACATTATGGCTATGAAAATAAAACACAAACCCACATCCTTCACATTCTATACATTGAATTGAAAACCCCTGATATTGCATTAATAGTGCACTATACAGTTGAATCCAATAGAGTTCCTGCCCTGGGATAGAAGCTGTTTTTCAGCCTGTTTGTCCTAGTTTTTATTATTGTCCTGTACTGTCTGCCAGATGGTAATACTCCAAAAAAAAGGGTGTGTGTGTGTGTGTGTGTGCCCAGGATGAGATGGATCTTTGAGAATGTTTTGAACTTTCTTAAGGCAGCGGGAGCTATGAAGCTCTTCCAAAGAGGGGAGAGGGCAACCCATGATCCTTTGTGCAATGACCTTAACCCTCTGGAGTGCTGTCCTATCTGCCACTGTGCAATTGGCAAACCCTACACAGGTGCAGTAAGTTAAGATACTCTCTATGGTGCAACGGTAGAAGGTCACCTGCAGTTTTTCATCCAGTTGTTGTTTCCTGAGAAGTCTCAAGTAGTATAATCTCTGCTGGGCCCTTTTGACCAGGGCTGCAATGTGAGCACCCCAGGTCAGGTCTTCTTTTAGGGTAACACCCAGAAACTTAAAACTGGCCACTTGATCCCCTCAGTCTTCCTTGATAAGCAAGGGCTGGATGACTGATCTGTTCCTTCTATATAGTCCACTATCAGCTGCTTGGTCTTATTGGTGTTGAGGACCAAGTTATTGTCTCCGCACCACGAAAGCAACCATTGGTCTATCTCATCTCAGTAGGCAGACTCATCCCTTCCCCAGAGATGAGTCCCACCGTTGTTGTATCATCTGCAAATTTAGTAATAGTATTACTAGCGTGAGTGGGAATGTAGTCATGCACAGCTCTGTAGCTGATAACAAAGCTCTGGATCGATCCAGAGCTCAATTATCAGCTGCAGAGGCCTTCAGGAAAGCCTTGCTGCCCACAGAAGAAGAAGTTCCTGAAGGCCTCAGACAGCCAAAAGGACAACACATGCAAGTGAGGTTAATCAGTGGATGATGTCCTCTCCCGAAAATAAGACCTGATGCCTTTTTTGGTGGCAAAAAAATATATAAGACAGGGTCTTATTTTGGGGAAAAAACAGTACCAACGTGATTTAAATCCCTCCTTCTTCTTCCTACCCTCTGGAACAGCTCTGGAGAGGTCTGCTTGCTTTCTCTCTTCTTTGGCATTTTGACAATTCTTCTTGTCTTATGCCAACTTGATGAAGAAGGGTGGACTACAATTCTCAGAGTTCCCCGGACAACGTGGGATTTGGGGAGTTGAAGTCCACATGTCTTCATAGTTAAGGGCCTTGGTGGTGCAGGCTGTTAATAGCCTAGCACTTAGCTCCAGCTGCCTGTAATTATTGCAGGCTCGAATCCCACCAGGCTCAAGGTTGACTCAGCCTTCCATCCTCTCGGGGTAGGTAAAGTGAGGACCCAAGATTGTTGGGGGCAATAAGCTGACTTTGTAAAAATGCCGCTTAGTAATAAGCAGGCATATACAATGGAATGAAGGCTATTGCTGAGCGCATTGGGTTGTATCCCAAAAAAACTGTAAGCCACCCTGAGTCTCTGGAGAAGGGCGGGATATAAATATGAATAAAAATAAGATAAAAAATAGTGCGGAGGTTGAGAGTTGCTGGTTTCAACAGAAGGAGAGGTTTCAAAGCTGGATTCCCCATTGATATTGTGGGAACCTCTTATTTCTTCCTTTTTTATGTTACGTTTATTTTAATCCCCCTAAAGTAAAAGCGCGTCATTGTTTTTTCTAACCAATCACAGGTATATTATTTGATTATGCTGTAAATATATTTTGCCTGATGTTTTTCAAGCTTTCAGCACATTCACGGTAGACTAACACACATAAGAGAGAAGCCCTGATGTCAATCAGAATAGAGTTGGAAGGGACCTTGGAGGTCATCTAGTCCAACCCCCTGCTCAAGCAGGAGACCCTAAACAATTTCAATAATCAGATTTTTTTGTGGACTCCTCTAAGCACCTAGAGTCCCATGATAGGAGCCCTTTGTAAATAAATCAATGAATTTGCTTGATTTGTTTTATAAAGTATTATAATCTAGATGTGTGAATGCTGAATGCATAGCAGGGAAATGCAAATATAAAGAAGGGATTTTTTAAAAAATCATTTATGGTAGACATGTGATAAAGCAAAGAAACATTGGAGGAGATTCTTGAAAGTGAATATAAAGATAAAACCAGAAATTTTTCTTCTGGGTTTAATGGAAAAAGACTTGGGGCAATTTGGAACATGAATGCTATATAGCTTGATGACAGCTAGATTACTTTATGCACAAAAATGGAAGGACACTTTGATTCCCACAATGGACAAACAGCTGCCCATGCTGGTGGGAGTTAGTAGAGAGGGCTAAATTGAACACTTTGAGAAAAGGGGGAAAAAAACCACGCAATTAATTTTGTTTCTCCTTGGAAACCACTTCTGGACTTCGTGCTTGAGGTGGGGAAAAATGAATCTTTGATTTTGGGTTTTACCGATCAGATAGATCTGTTGTTATATAAATGTCTAGTCTATACTACTACGTAAAAGTAAAAAGGTGAGGGTTGATGTTGTTCTACTGAATAAGTCAGAAGTCAACACTTTTTTTTTCATTTTCCCTTCTTTTCTACACTTTTCCCTTCCCTTTGCCCTCCCCTATTTTTCCTATTATTCACTTTTGTATTACTGCATTACATATTATCGATATATATAAAAGCAAAATACCACTCACGCATCATCACAAACTTGAAATTGGGCATGTATGTTCCTCTTGGCTTCTAGGGACTCCCTAAGAAAGAAAGGATTTTTCAAAATGACCATCAGAGCATTTAGAGTATTTCCTATATTATTATTATTAACACGCTCTGATGCTAAGGAGTTCTACTCCCCCTCTCCCCCTGAAAAGAAATCTGTTCCAAATGCAAAACACAAGCAGAGGAGAGGAGTTTCAGTTTCAGTTCCAGTTTCACAGCAGCAACCAGCTTTAGTATAGAACAGTTGAGCTAAGCCACGCCCAGGCTCCTTGCTGTCTCCTTCTTGCTCACACAGCAAATACCATTTCAGTTTCCAAACAACCCTCAACTCTGTCACACACTGACAGGACTCTAGCCAGATGAATACCGATGGATGTTGGTAGGCAGATGCACAATTTTTTTCTCCCTATTTTCCTCCCCAAAACTAAGCCCAACCACATAGTTTCGAAGCGAAGCATGGGTATCAAGCTAGTAAACTAATAAAAAGGATCAACATTTGAAAAAGCAATCAATCAATCAATCAAATGCTGAATGCATAGGAAGTGTAAATGTTTTGCTCTTTTTCAGGGGCCGGAGTCTTTTTCCTCTCTTGCACGGAAGGAGAAAAAATCAGCTTTCTCTTCGACTGCATCGTTCACGGCATCTCTCCAACCAAAGGCTTCCGGCGTGTGCTAGCAGGTTAAGACTTGTAACCCCCACAGGGATGGGGTGATAAGCAAAGCTGAGCAGGGGGTTGGACTAGAAGACCTCCAAGGTCCCTTCCAACTCTTGTTAATTCTATTCTACTCTACTCCTATTCTACTGTACTCTACTCCTATGCTTTGGGGTGATAAGCCAAGCTCGTCCACTCTAAATAACTAAACCCTGATATTTAGGTATTTAGAAAGAGAAAAAAGAGAACCTCACTGATAAAAGTAAGCTTTGGTAAGGCCACCCTTGGAATACTGCACCCCGTTTTGGTTGCCACGATGTAAAAAAAGATGTTGAGACTCAAGAAAGAGTGCAACAAAGAGGATTAAGGGATCTGGAGGCTAAAAACATACGAAGAACGGTTGCAGGAACTGGGTATGTCTAGTCTGATGAAATGAAGGACCAGGGGAGACATGATAGCAGTCTTCCAATATCTGAGGGCTGCCCCAAAGAAGAGGGAGTCAAACTATTCCCCAAAGCACCTGAAGGCAGGACAAGAAGCAAAGGGTGGATACACATCAAGGAGAGAGGCAACTTAGAACTAAGGAGAAATTTCCTGACAGTGAGAACAATTGATCAGTGGAATGACTTGCCTTCAGAAGTTGCAAATAGCAATAGCAATAGCGCTTACTTATATACCGCTTTATAGTGCTTTACAGCCCTCTCTAAGCGGTTTACAGAGTCAGCATATGCTCCAACACTGGAAGTTTTAAAGAAGAGATTGGACAACCATTTGTCTGAAGGGGTGTAGGGTTTCCTGCCTAAGCAGGGAGTTGACTAGAAGACTTCAAGGTCCCTTCCAACTCTGTTTATTCTATTCTATTCTGTTCTATTCTACTCTCCTCTCCTCTCCTCTGCTCGTATTGTATTGTATTGTATTGTATTCTACTCTACTCTACTCTACTCTACTCTACTCTACTACTCTACTCTATCCTTTATTCCAATATTCTATTCTATTCCATTCCATTCCACTCCACTCCACTCCACTCCACTCCACTCTAAAAATATCCAGTTCATAACCCGTGTTTAAGACAGCATTCCCCAATCTTTCCGGCTTTCCGGACTGACAGGGAAGGTGGGGGAGAGGGGATGCCTTCCCATGAGTAGTTGGCAAGCACTCTAGGTGTATAGTTCCATTTGTGCGAGCGGAGGGCACGCGCATGCACTGCTCGCGCCAGTGGGGATGCATGCATGCAGGCTGCTTCCGGGGCCCAGTTGTGAATGGCTCACAGCCCAGTTGTGAGCTATGGGGGTGGTGGTGGTGTAAGAGCTAAATGTCACCCCACTTTCCTTTGTGATACACTGTTGACTCCATTTGGCAAGCTTGGTCTTGGTCTCCTGGCCATCCTGGGATCAGCCAGAGCTGAGCTGGACCTGCCAGGTTGTCCTTCGACTGTCTGTTAAGATTCATCCCAGCCTGTCTCATTGACCCTCCCCCTCTCTCTCCTTCTCGAAGATCCCAACCCGAGTCCCGCCTGCATGGAAGAAAGGGTGGCCTACGAGGCTTCGAAGTTGGAGAAGCGCCTCAGCCTGCTCTCCCATGGTTGCCACGGCAGCGGAGGTAACGTCTCGCCCAGCCATTCTTTCTCCGTCCTAGAAATTTGCTTTACAGTTGAGCCGGAGAAACCAAACCGCTTGGCCACTCTGGATCCTTCAGGCAGGGGTGGGATTCAACTGGTGTAACAACCGGTTTGGTGAATGTGCCCGTAGCATTTGAAAACCGCCTATTTTCGGCTCTAAAACTTACCTTCTGCTGCAGCCCCAGTGAGTAAAACAGCTGAGGCACCGCGAATCAGCTGGGCTGCAAAACATGGAAATGTAGGACAGACTAGACCAGCGGTCACCAAGTGGTGGGCCGTGAGAAAATTTTGGTGGGCCGCAGAGAAATCTCACTTGCAGAACACCCCCCAAAGCAATTAATCCAGGCTGCGCAGAAACACAAGGCTGCGCCGTCCATGACCCGCGGGAACCCTCCCTGCCCACTCCTTACCCGGAAAATTTGCCTGCTAAATTGCTATTTTTCCGACCATCAGCTGTTCTGCTGTGCTGGGAGATTTAGATTAGTTAGGAAGCAGGAAATGGTTGGATTTCTTGCTTTCTAGCTAGTCTTTAGCTCTTCGGCTCTGCTTTTAAGCACAGCCAAACCTCCCTTAGGACTGAAGCTTCTATTATTCAGTGCAGACTCACGGCAAGCAAATTTTATGTGACAGACTGAGCTAACTGATGGCAGATAGATAAATCACTGAATGATTGTGTGAGCAACTCAATCTACCTGCCTGCTTTGCCTGATTTTGGGTAAAATTTGCTCTTTTTTTATAAAAAATTCAATATTTATATAAATATAACATTCACATACAAGCCATGACCAGCCAGTCACATGACCACCAAGCCACACCCACATAGGCCATGCCCATAGAACCGGTTAGTGATCCCTGGGATTTAAAATTATGAGTTTGGTGGTCCCTGAAATCCAAAAGGTTGGCGACCCCTGGACTAGAGCAGGGGCGGTTGGGCAGGGCCAACTCATTGCCAGAACTACCGGTTCACTCGAACCGGTCCGAACCGGCTGAATCGCACCCCTGCAAGGAGAATGAAGCTGTGCTTCGGATGGCCGCTCCCTCCATGCCTAGCTGGTCTTCAAAACACCACCAGACTTCTGCTTGTTGTCTGGCAAGGATGGGAAAGAATTTGGGTAGATATTCCACTGAGTAGAAGCAGAAAGGAGCCAGGTCCAAAATAGGAGTAGAGTCACATTAATCCCATGTCCCTTTTTCCTTCAACTAGGGGATGACCGGAGCTTGTCCAGTGCGTCCTCGGACACCAGCTGCTCTGATGCCAGCATCGGGAGCAGGTTGACTCTCTGGCCCGAGCAGTCATCCGCTGGCACTTCCCAGGAGTCTCGCGGACTGGTGGCAGCAGCAACAGCAGAGAAGCTGCAATCAGACGGAGCCCAGGGGGCCAGCAAGCCACCCCCCAGCCTCCTGCGCTCCAGGCAGCTCCAAGAAATTGGCCGGCAGAGCTCCTCCGACAGCGGGATAGCGACCGGCAGCCACTCCTCTTATTCGGGAAGCTTTTCTTCCTATGCAGGGAGCCTGGACATTTGCCACGGGGATGAGTTTGGGTCCCTGCTGAGCCTCTCGCTCAGCTTCCCTTCCGACCGGAATGTTTGCAGCTGCCTGCCGGGGGAGCCGGGGAGGAGCCCCGGCCCGGACTACCAGGCCCCCAGCTGGCTCTGGCACACCTACGATACGCCCCGAAGTTTGTTTGCGGCATCTACAACAGGCATTCTCGCCTCTCCTCCAGACACCGGCCTGTCCAAGGCCCAGACCTCCAAAGGGGATGTGAAATGGCCAGCCCCACATCTGGAGAGAGATCCGTCTCCAGGCCAAACCAGGAAAAGGACTCGCAGGGCGTCTTCCCACCGGGAAGCACCAAAGGCTCCTTCCCGGAGACACAGCTCAGGCAGCTGGTCCAGGGCCAGGACTGGAGAGGGCCCGAGGTTGCTCCGTGTGTCTCAAGCAGTTCTTGTGAGCTGTGCAGCTCCCTTCCGAGGCGAAGCCGGCTCTCTTCCCAGCTTGCCCAGTCTGTGGCGGGATACAGGTAAACTGTGGCGGCAGCTCATCCTGATCTTGCTTGGAATCTGTGTGCAACCGGTGTGTGTATTTGAATCCAAAACCTTCATAGCTTTCTTACGCATGGACCACGCCTGATAAAATGACCCATCTGGTTATTCAGATTTCCAGCATCCCTTTAATGCAGGGCTCCCCATCCGCAGGTTTGTGGACCAGTACCGGGCTGGGGCATACTAGAAACTGGGCTGCAGAAACGATCAAACCACCATCCGTGGGATGGAGGCAGCTTGTAAAACCATGTCAGCTCCAGTCCACGGAGAAACCTTTCCACAGAACCGGTCCCTGGTGCACAAAACATTGGGGCTCGGGTTGTGAACGCTTCTGTCCACGACCAAATCAGGTGACAACCAGAATTTTTGTAAAAGTTTTGCTTCTCTTGCGAACACATCTTTGGGTAGCGACCAAACACAGCTGCAGTGATTTTCCCTGACATGGCGATTTTTCCTTCAATGCCAATTTTTTTTGTCCCTGCATGCACAGTCAGTCGTGCTTCCAGTCACAACCAAATCAGGTTGCAACCGAAGTCCTGGAATGGATTACGGTCGTGACCCAAGATTCCACTGTACTTTTGTATACTCTAGACCAGGGGTCTCAAACTCAATTTCATTGAGGGCCGCATCAGGGCTGTGGTTGATCTCAGGGTGGGCATGGCCAACTGGGTGGGCGTGGCCAGCTTGATGCCATTCAGAGGGCGTGGCTGACTGGGTGAGCGTGGCCAGCTTGACGCCATTCAGAGGGCATGGCTGACTGGGTGAGCGTGGCCAGCTTGACGCCATTCAGTGGGCGTGGCTGACTGGGTAGGTGTGGCCAACTTGACGCCATTCCCTGGGCATGGCCGACTAGGTGGTCGTGGCCAGCTTGATGCCATTCCCCAAACAGCTGGCATGTTTCCTCATTGCACTGGGTAGACCAGGCCAAAGCCACACGGGCTGGCCTCTTACATTTTTCAGGACAGCTCCGCAGGCCGGATCCGACCACATCACCGGCCGCATCCAGCCCGCGGGCCTTGAGTTTGACATCCCTGCTCTAGACAGTATTTCTGGTGTCATCCACCCGGTGTGTGCATCATTTTATAAAAAAAGCTTCTTAAGATTATAACATGAAGTAAATAGAAGGGAATATTTATAGCTCAGGGTTTGACTGGGGGCTCCAGGGGGCTCTCTGAGCTGGGTCACTTCCTTGCAGACATTTCACAATCTAACTAGGTACCATTATCAGTGCTAATAGGGGTTTGCTGTCTGTTTATATGCAAGTAGCTTGCTCTGTTAATGTTGGTGGGAGTCTTTTTGCTGGTTCCCTGACTAAGCTGTGGCTTACTGGAAAAGGAAATTAGCAATATCGTTGCTCACAGTCCCTCACACCCGCATGCCCTCTCGTCTGGACTCCTCCAAAGCTCTCTACAGGGAGCTGCCCTTGAAGACCATTTGGAAGCTTCAAGTGGTGCAGAATTAGGCTGCACAGGTTGTAAAGAATGTCAGTTACTGGATCCGTGTAGTATCAGCGAGCTGCATTTCTGGGCTACATGGGTTGCCTGTGTGTTTCTAGGTGCAATTCAAAAGCCTTCCTGGATTTTTTAAACTTTCTTAATGTATTTCTATAGAGATACAGGTAGTTCTCCACTTACAGCCACAATCGAGCCGCAAATTTGTGTTGCTAAATTTTGTCAAGTAAGTTTTGCCCCATTTTATGACTTTTCTCTCACCACATTTATTAAGCCAATCCCTGCCGTTGTTAAACGAGTCGCACCAATTGTTGTTCAGTGAATCTGGCTTCCCCGTGGACTCAACTTTCAGAAAGTCTCAAAAGGAGACCCCCGGCGGACACTGCAGCCATCATAAATGTGAGTCAGCTGCCCGTCATCCGAGTGTAAATCACGTGACCCTGGGGAATGCTGCAATGGTCGTAAGTGTGAAAAACGGCCATGAGTCTATTTTTTTTCCAATGCCATTGTGTAACTTTGAACAGTCACTAAGTGAACTGTTATAAGTTGAGGACTACCTGTATTTTTAAGGGATCCCTAGAAAGCAGTTCCCTTTAGTGCTCCTAGTTTTGAAAGAAGCGTATTTTAATACATCCTGTTCTCTCTGTGTATGTGTTTGTGTGTTTTTAAAGGAGACTTCAATTTTATCGTCTCAAATGTTCGCACCCAATCTAGGTAAGAACCACGGATGAATTTCCCACGCCATTCATGCCCGAAGAAAAATGTTTCCCACTCTAGTTCTGGTTGTTCACTCCTCCAGACGTATCCAGTTAAGTGATGGTCGTTTAAAAGTCTGTTGTCACCCTTGCAAAGGTAGCCTACTCAAGAGTGCTATCCTTATTGCAAAGGTTACACAAAGGAAATTTCGTAGTTTTTCTCTCCCGGCGCAAAGAGGACATACCTATTGTAAACGCCACGTAGGAAGGGCATCTGGCCAGTAAATGCTCACTCCCACCCAGTGGCCTTGACCCCACCCTGAATTACAGGACTACAGGGTCATAGAAAGAAAAAACACACACACACAAAAGGAAATCTCGTAGTTTCTCTCTCAGGGCGTGAAGAGAAAATACCTACTGCAAACTCCATGTGGGCATCAGGAACGGTGGTATGCTATTCCATTGAGATGGAATTTTTGGAGTTATGAAATAAGAATATGCGATGAAGTTGCAAACTTGACAGACAAAAGCATAAAGTACAATGAGTACAAAGATATGAGAGTTATTTAAAGTTTAAGAAAATAGGTTAAGAAATGAATTGAAAACAATACATAAAATAAGCTGGAGGAAAAGCATCTGATAAAAATAATACAAAATAGGTAAAGTAATGGTAAGATATGAAATTAAATGTGAAAGATGAGTATGAAATTATAGTCATGTTTGTATGGAAATGTGATAACCTGGAATCATGCTGTTCACTAAAAAAAAGATGTTTTTAATATGTGGAAAACTGAAATAAAATTTTATTAAAGGGACGGTGGTATGCTACTGGTTCGGACCAGTTCAACCGAACTGGGAACAAAAATTGTAAAAAAAAAGCCTCCGACGATCAGTTGAGAGAAGGAACAAAAGCCTCCGGATCAGCTGAAAGGAGAAAGAAGAGAAAAGCACAGAATTGGCCCTGCCACCCGCCCTTGCGCTTTTCTTTATCCTCTCAGCTGATCGGTGCTGCAGGCCTCAGCGGGTGTGTGAAAAGCTGCGTACGTGCGATCACCGAACCAGTAGTGGAACAGTTAGGATCCCACTGCTGGTCAGGAAGGGCATCCGGCCAGTAAACGCTCAGCTCCAGTCAGTCGCCTGACCCCATCCTGAATTAAAGGGACTACAAGGGCATAAAAAGAAAAAAAAATGGAAATTTTGTAGTTTTCTCCCTGAGGAGCAAAGAGAAAATATTTACTCTGAATTCCATGCAGGCATCAGGAAGGGCATCTGACCAGCAAACGCTCAGCTCCAGTCAGTCACCCCGATTGAAGGGGCTACAGGGCTGTAAAAAAGGAGGAAAAAACCCCCAAATTTGGCTAGTCCAGGGGTGTCAAACTCAATTTGAGGGTCACATCACGGTTGTGTTTGACCTTGGGGGAGCTAGGGATGGGCATGGCTGGGGAGGGTGTGGCCAGCTTGACGTCATTTGTTGAGGCTTCATTTTTGGCCATGACAGCCTCTTGCAGCCCTCTGCCAGTGAAAACAGAGCTTTGTTTTCACTGTCACAGGGCTGCAGGAGGCCATTGAGGCCAAAACGGGCCCTGGGGGGGCACATGCAACCCTCCCGAGCTCTGTTTTCAGTGTGGCAGAGGCCAGTGGACCAGTCCTTCATTGTTTCCATGGCGTCCCAGATCTAATCACCCCACAGCTGGATCTGGTCTGTGGGCCTTGAGCTTGACACCCCTGGGCTAGTCTGAAAACACATCTCTCTCCCTCCTACACCTTTACAGTCCTAGACCCTGTGGGGGGGGCGGTCCCATGAGAGACATAAGCCATGCCTATATTCCTTCTGCAGGCTTGGCTTCCTCCCACTTCCAAGGTCATCCCCACAGACTTTGCATTCTGTTTGTTTCTGCAGAACTCTCACTTTCGGAGCAATTGCATGGTGACATGGCAACTTACGTGAATATCCCCACGAGTCCCACAGCAAAGAAGCAACTCCATTATATGGAGGTGGAGCTTCAGGAACCCAGCGGGAGTGTTCGAGGTAAGAATCTCCAAAAATGGCCAAGCAGGCAAGAGTATGAGTTTTTCACGACGTTCTGAGCTACGCTAAGAATCACGATAAGCCTTTGGAATATAAAGCTTCTCTCCTCGTTGTCCCACCCCAAAATCTGGCTAAATACCCATGGTTACAGGTAGTCCTTGACTTACGATCAGAATTGACCCCCCCCCAAATTTATGTCACTAAGTGAGACATTTGGTAAGTGAGCTGGGTTTTTTTATGGCTTTTCTTTCCATTGATTCAGGGAATCCCTGCAGTTGTTAAATTAGTGTCACGTGGTTGTTAGGGGAAGCTGGCTTCCCCACTGAGGAAGGTCGCAAAAAGGGGATCATACGACCCCAGGAACACTGCATCTGTCATACATGTGAGTCAGTCGCCAAGCACCCAAATTTTGATCACATGACACAGGGGATCGTCAGTGTGAAAAATGGTCACCCGTCACTTTTTCAGTGTCATCGTAACTTCGAACAGTCACGAAATGAACTGTTGTAAATTTGTTGCAAAACTCACTTGGCGAATGTTTCAGTTAGCAACGTAAACTTTGGGCTCAATTCTGGTCGTAAGTCGAGGCCTATCTGTATAACCTGAAGGGGGGCTTCCAGGCAGCCTTAGTAGGGGTAGGAAAGGAGGGAGGCTTCCCAGAAGAGCCAAGCTAAGGTAGTCCTCGACTTACGCCCACAATTTCTGTTGCTAACGGAGACATTTGTTAAGTGAGTAATTTAGTTGTTAAGTGAATCTGGCTTCCCCACTGACTTTGCCTGTCAGAAGGTCGCAAAGAGTCATCACTGCAACCATCATAAGTATGAGTCAGTTGCCAAGCGTCTGAATTTTAATCGCGTGGCCACGGGGGTGCTGCAACCGTTGTAAAGTGTGAAAAATGGCCGCAATTCACATCTTTCAGTGCTGTTGTAACTTTGGACAGTCACTAAATGAAATGTCATAAGTCGAGGACTGAAGCTTCCAGCAATCCAGAACAGAGGGCCTCTTACCGGTCCTCGCGCAGAAGCGAGATTTCCGCTCTGCAGTTGTGGGATACGCTCAGTGGTGGGTTTCCAAATTTTTTCCTACCGGTTCTATGCGCCGCTTCATGTGGCAATCAGCTGAGCTAAAAAACAACAACAAGGCGATCAGAGGCGGTATTTGCCGGTTCTCCAAAGTGGTCAAAATTTCCACAACCGGTACGCCAGAACCGGTCCGAACAGGCTGAATACCACCTCTGGATACGCTGTGTGGCCAACGCAATGCTTTCACACCCAGGCAGTGACACCACGAAATACGCCCAGATTGACATCACCGCCACGGAGACGGCCCATAAAGTGGGCACCCAGCACGCCCACTTTCGAGAAGAGCGTCTGCAGGAACTGGAGAAGAAAGACGGTGGCCCGCCTGGTTCTTCCTAAGGAGGGCAGAAATTTACCACTTACCTGCGCTCGCTCTTCCAAATGCCGTCCCTGCGTTCAGATCAGGACAAGATTCATTCCAATGGACTCACTTTCCAGCAGGACAACCGGCAGCACGGCTGATGTGTGTGCCAAAGCCGCTCGTTGCAAACGTGGCACAATGTCTGTGGAGATTCTCCATCATCCACGTCCATGGTTTGTCCCAAAGGGGCTTTTTTTCCAAGAGGCAACTGGACTTTCTTTGAAGATGTTTCGCTTCTCATCCAAGAAGCTTCTTCAGCTCCGACTGGATGGCGGGGAATGGAAGGATTTATACTCCTTGCAGACAGCTAGTCATTTGCATCCTTTTAGAGGGTCGTTGAGGCCACTTGGAGCTTTGTCTATGTCCTCGGGGTGCATTTTTTTCAAGAGGCAAGTGGACTTTCTTGTTTTTCTTTTGAAGACGTTTCGCTTCTCATCCAAGAAACTTCTTCAGCTCTGACTGGATGATGGCGGGGAATGGAAGGATTTATACTCCTTGCAGACAGCTGGTCATTTGCATCCTTTTAGAGGGTTGTTGAGGCCACTTGGAGGTTTATCTGTGTCCTCAGAGTCACCTGAGTGGTGCAAATGGGTGTGGAATTGCTGAAAGGAGCTGTGTTGTAGATTGGAGATAGATGACGTTGTATCCCTCCCCCTGTGTTGAGGGAGGGCCATCAATTTTGACACAGATGGCCTCTTTGACACCCTCTTCCAAACCAGCAGTTCTCTCTCTGTCCCAAAAAATGTGGGATCTTTGGCACACGAGGCATTAGGTACCAAAAACAGTTAAATTGAGGCATTTTAAGGACTCCCGCGTTCAAGAAAAGTAACTAGAATGAAAATATGCACGAAACGCAGGTCTGTACAGTGTACGTATTGTTCTGATTGCTTTTGTTAAGAGCCAAAATGGCTTTGGGTTGTTGTTGTTGTTGTTGTTGTTGTTGTTGTTATTATTATTATTATTATTATTATTATTATTATTATTATTTGTTTTTCAAAAAGCCGAAGGACACATCTGCGTGATTAGGATCAGGCCATGGGAAGAGGAGTGAGCAGTATGAAACAAACCCACTTTTAATTTTGCCTTCTTGTATTACTGGGCACTTCTGGCTGGGGCTCATGCGTGTAGAAAGCAGTGGTCTCCAAACTTGGTCACTTTAAGACCTGTGGACTTCAACTCCATGCTGGCTGAGGAATTCTGGAAGTCAAAGTCTAGGAGTCAGCCTCTTGCCCCCCAACAAATCTGGGTCCTCGTTTTACTCACCTCAGAAGGATGGAAGGCAGAGTCGACCTTGAGCCGGTCAGGATCGAACTGCTGGCAGTCGGCAGAGTAAGCCAGCAATACTGCATTCTAATCACTGAGAGGGGAGGGAGGGAGGGAGGACTAACTAGCAATAGCACTTAGATTTATATACTGCTTCACAGTGCTTTTACAGCCCTCTCTAAGCAATTTACAGAGTTAGCCTCTTGTCCCACAAACAATCTGGGTCTTCATTTTACCAACCTTGGAAGGGTGGAAGAAAGAGTCAACCTTGAGCCAGTCAGGATCGAACTGCTGGCAGTCAGCAGAGTAGACCTGCAATACTGCATTCTAATCACTGGGAAGGAAGGAAGGAGGGAGGGAGGGAAGGAAGGAAGGAGGGAGAGAAGGAGAGAGGGAGGGAGGGAAGGTAGGAAGGGCAAGGTAATTTCCCTTAGATTTATATACTGTTTCACAGTGCTTTAGAGCCCTCTCTAAGCGGTTTACAGAGTCAGCCTCTTGCCCCCCCAACAATCCGGGTCCTCATTTTACGGACCTCAGAAGGATGAAAGGCTCAGTCAACCATGAACGGCAGGATTGAACTGCTGGCAGTCAGCAGAGTAAAACTGCAGTACTGCCTTCTAACCACTGCACCACCACAGCTCTTCTGGTTGAAGAAGCTCTCAAAATGGAGGCAGGATATGGTCACATGGCCTAAGGACGAGAAAACCGGTTGTTCCCATCTTGCAGCAGATAATTGTGGGGTGCCTCTTGGCTGCAACTGGTTTTGGGGCATCCAGCCAACCAACTTTAGAAGGAGGTGGAACAATTTGGAGAGCAGAAACCACCTCTTGTGGTCTGACCAGGGAGTTACATGCTGCAGAAACCTGTTAAAATATGGAACCTACAACAAAAATGGTGGCGATTGATAGCTTTTCATTCATTTAGCTGCTTGGGTTTTGAAAATAAATAGCATGCGTGATCCTCTCTTTTTTTTCCCGACCTGTTCCATTTCCCAGCTTTTTGTGTACAATCTCATTTCCTCCACAGCAGAGGCCTGGTTTCCTTTGGGCCCAGCAGAGCCCCATCAACGGTGGGAGGTTTGTGCCATGTCCTGCCCCTATAGAAACAGGGATTCTCAGTGCCCCACTTCCTTATTTTACTTCATCGTGTATGTAGTTCGGACTCTGGTCTGGCGTTTGAGAAATAGCCTCACCTTTTCCCCAAACAGTGGGCAGAACCATCTGTGCAGAATGAAGTGCCTCTTGAAATATGGGCTTGAATTGTATCTCCGAAGTGTCCTTCAAAAGCTGAAATAAAAAGGTAAAATAGTGATTATTGTCTGTTCAGTGACAGATGTGTGTGTGTCTTTCAGTGTGCTATTTCTACCAGATTATTTGGGGGAACAAGTGAGGAAATCACGCAATGGGGAAGCACAATGTGCCGAGAACTTCAGAACATCAGCAGACGCAGAGATCCTACAGACTTCCAAAAGGGTTTCCAGTCCAGAGCATGCATTCAGAGGACATAGCGTTCCCCAAATTTTTATTTTCAAGCCAAAGCTTTTCCTTGACCCCAAAGGCAGGGGGAGAGGGGCACAAATCTTGTCAAGCCACCAGGCTTGTAAGGGTTGCGCCAATGCTGTAGGGCTGGCTACTTCAGAATCACAAGCAGCGGCATCAAATATCATCATGCATTATAGCCAATTCCATCCACAATTATTCCCAACTCCCCCCCACCAAGAGGGTCTCCTTTCCCACAAACCAAACCGAGGCCACAGGAGCCCCAACCTGATAGTTTCTGGGTCGGGTCTATGACAACTCACTACGGCCAACTTGCCAAGGCCAACTCGCCATGCCCAATTCACCATAGCCAACTCTCCATGGCCAATTCAACCCTCCATGGCCAACTCACCATGGTCAACTCACTACGGCCAACTCACCATGGTCAACTCTCCATGGCCAAATCACCATGGTCAACTCACTATGGCCAACACTCCACAGCCAACTCACTACAGCCAACTGGTTACGAGCCAACTCACCATAGGACAAGAGTTACACTAATATTAAAGACATAGTGGAATAGACTCCTTAAAGAAAGGATGCCAAAGGAGGGACAAAATAAAATGTGCATGACACCAAGTAAAATACTTTAATGGTTATTTTAAATCATTCAACTGAATCGTTGAATTGTGCAGTAGCGAGTCGTCCAGGGCAAGTCGCGCGTGGCAAGTTGGCTGCGGTGAGTTGCCCCATTCCGCTCTGGGTCTTTAGAAGACAGTTGTTCCCGCTTGTCCTGAAAACATCTCAGGAAGCCCCTGGCTCCCACTTCTCCATCCCTCCCCCCAATTTCCAGAGTTGTCATTGCAGGTTTCCAGAGCAGCCCCGAGCAGAAAATGCTTGTCTGCAGCTGCGGGGAAAAAAGAAACAAAGCAGGCAGCTCAGCCGACAGCAAAGGTCGCAATTGCAAAGGAGACAGAGGGGAAAGAGCCGGCCTGTTATTTTAGGGAAGGGGAAGCTGAGTTTCCCCACCCCACCCCCTCTTTTGCCATGCCCAGCCGTACTCGAGGGGTGTCTCAAGTAACCAGAGTGGAAACTTTTTAATGAGTTGCCGGCTTGGGTGACAAGTGACCTTTGAATACGAGATGGATTTTTATTTCAGGACAGGCTTGATGCCATTCCTTTGCTCAGGCTCATTCAATTCAGGTCACCCTCCCAGAAATATATGAAAAAAAGCCTCCCCCCCAGACGCGCGGAGGGGCACCACTGAGCTGTACCATGCAGCCGCTACCTGGGAGACAGAGGTGGCTTAAAATTCAAGGGACTTCCTCGGCAGATCTTGCTCAGCCTGCAAGCTTGATGGGGTGCCAGATGAACCACCCATGGGCTCCTCACTTGAACCGGGGAGGGGTGGAATACAAATTGGGCCGGTGTGTTGAAAAAAGCTGACCCTCAAAAGTTCACTGAACTCCCAAGGATCAGGGAGCAGAGAGGATCACTGGATCTGTGGAAAGGGATCCAAGCACACTGGGGTGATTGCAGCCAGAAGAGGAGCCAGCCAGTGGTGGTATTGAAAACATTTTACTACCGGTTCTGTGGGCACGCGCTTTGCACGCATGTGTGGAACGTTCGAAAAGGGGGAATTTTAAGCATGAAAATGTCAGTCTTCAAGATTCCTTTCCTTTCTTTCGCATTTTTCGTCTGCCAGTAGAGAGTCCCCCGGTAAGGAGCCATTGTGGGAGCATCTTCAGGGCTGCCACAGCCAGGCCAGTTGGAGCTGTAGGAATGTAAGGGGGGAGACAAAGATAGCTGGGGGGATGTGTAGCCAAAACAACACTCTTTCCCATGGGACGCTCTACCAGGTGTTGGAGAGGCATGGACCAAAGCCAGCCAGGATGGAGGATGCAATCTGGTTGGATCAGGTGATGGATGTGTGATGGGGGGGGGAGTGTGATGGCAAGATAAGGGCTGGAGGTCGTCCACAGATAACACACACTGGGAAGGACACCAAATTTTGAGAGGAACCATCAACTAGAGATATTTCCACGCTTTGTTTCCAGCGTTCGCCCATATGCAGGTCTGTACTCTTATTCAGTTGTCACACTGCAGCCCTTGAAGAGGATCAAGGCCCTCTCCTCCCGAGAAGACCATGTCTCTCCCTTATCCTCTCCTCCCTGCGTGCCCTAGGATGGAGAGGGGATGGGCCTGGGTCCTCCTCTGATTACTCAGCTGGCCTCTGCCCTTCCCCAGCCTCTTCCACAATCTCTGGAGCCACACTTCCACTCCCTGTCGTCTGTTCCTCCTCTCCCTCAGAGTCTGTCTCCAACAGGGGCATAACAGGGAGAAAGAACTTGGGGTTTTTGATTTGGGTGGGGAAAACCTTGAGTCCTTCAGAGTCAGGTTTTCCCCAGATGTGACAATACAACAAGCCTAATAAATCTATGCTTTGAGGAACATACCTGCCTTGGAGTTTTGATTCCATTGGGTGTGTTAACCAGAACCCTGGGTAGAGACTTCTTGGGAGCTGCTCACACCTGACTGAGCTGCTCTTTTCAGTGGAAGCCAGAGGTGGTATGCTGCCGGTTCGTACAGGTTCTAGCGATCTGTAGTGCCGATCAGAAGTTGGGCCCGCCCAGCCGCCCCCGCCCTTTCCTGTCCTATATTTCCTTTGTTTGTAACTCAGTTGATAGGTGCAGCTGAATGGATTGCCATGCCTCACCTGTTTCACTCACCAGCACTGAAGGTAAGGTCAAAAAATTCAAAAATTTTAGTAAAGTGTTCTCTACCTGGTTGCTGGGTGGGGGTGGCTGTGATTGGCATGGCCTAGTTGGCCTCCTGCACCATAGTGGGGAAGGGCATTTTTCCCCTCCTTGGGCTCCAGAGGCTTTTCTTGAGCCTCCGGGGGGGTGAAAACGGCCTCCCCGGGCTCCACAGGCTCTCTGGAAGCCAGAAACAGGTCCATTTTCGGCCTTCCTGAACTTCCGGGAGGTCCATTTTCACCCACCCTGAACCTCCGTGTGTGCCCTGCACTTACTGGCATCCAAAATGGGCCGCGTGGGGGCTCCTGGGAGGAGCGGGGTGGGCTGGGTGAGGCCAGCCAGGAGTGGGATTTTGGGGTTCTCCAAACTGCACAGAATCTTAGCTAGGGCTCTCCTGAACCCCTGCAAACCCCCCGCAGTCCACCCCTGGATAAGGTAAGTTTTCATGCTTAAAATTGCCCATTTAGACCGCCCCACGCATGCGCGAAGTGCGCGCCCACAGAACCGGTAGTGAAATATTTTGAATTCCACCACTGGTGGAATCGCTCTGAGATTGTCTGCTTTTAAAAGGTAGGCTGTGACATCCACAGTCTGGCACACACCAGCATTACCTGACAAAGGATCAATATCTCAACCATTAACAGCAAAAGGATTCCAGGAAAACAGAGCTCTGGGCCTTTCCCCTCCCCCACCTTCTTCCAGGGGTGGCCAATTCCAATAGTCGCACATCTGCTTTTTCGGAATCCATAGTTCCCTTGTGTCTCTCTCCTCTTCCCAGAAAGGAAACCAAAAATGGAACGCGGAAAGTTTTAGTCAGAACCTCCCGAGAAGACCTTCCCAGCAGTGGTGGGATTCAAAAAATTTAACTACTGGTTCTGTGGGTGTGGCTTGGTGGGCATGGCGTGGCTTGGTGGGCGTGGCTTGGTGGGCATGGCAGGGGAAGGATACTGCAAAATCCCCATTCCCTCTCCACCCCACTAACCTGCTTTCTAGTTCCGTTCTCCTGTGCAGGGCAACTAAAGTAAGACCCAGCCGATCAGCTGTGGGTGTGGCTTGGTGGGCATGGCATTCTGTGGGCGTGGCTTGGTGGCTTGGTGGGCATGACAGGGGAAAGTTACTGCAAAATCCCCATTCCCTCCCTATCCCACTAACCTGCTTTCCAGCACTTTCCTCCTGTGCAGGGCAACCAAAGAAGACCCAGCCTATTTCTAGCCTCCAGAGGGCCTCCAGAGCCAGGGGAGGCTATTTTTGCCCACCCGGAGGCTCAAGAAAAGCCTCCAGAACCTGGGGAGGGCAAAAAATGGGCCTCCCAGAAGTTCTGGAAGGGAGACATTTTGTTCAGGGAATTCGGTCCCATTTTACGACTTCCCTTGCCACGGTTGCTAAGAGGTTCTCCCAAGTCCTGAATATTCAATCTCACAGCCACAGGGTACCCCCTATTGAGCCGAGGGGTGTCCCATGTCCTCTCTGGACTCCCGACTCTGCCCCACCGAGATTCTACCCAGGGCACAAAGGCAACCCCGGGGCACCCCAAAGAGCCCGGGGGCACAGTAGCCTCATTGTTGACTTCAAGACATCGGTCAATGAGGACTAAAGGGGTGAAGTGATTTCAGCTCAGAAGTTCAGCCTCAGCTTCCCCCTCCCCTCGGCCTTTATTTGAACATTTCTGACAAGGTCAAGTGGCGGAAGAAAGGTTAAGCAAATGGGCGCTTTGTGAAGGAAGTTGATCAAGAGAGCCTCTTCTTAATTGCCCGTTGTTCCTTCCTGTCTTGCTCAGGAAAGGATGTAATTGAGGGAAACAACTAATTTGGAAGGAAAGGCCAGGGCTTTTTTGGGGGGGAACACAACCCCAAAGGTTTGGGACTCCTCTCCTGCTTCAGCCCGAGTTGTGTCCTCAGGTTTATTCAAGGGACGACAGTTGGAGAAAGTCACTTGGCTCTCCATCGGAGCTTCCCTTAGGAGCGTGGGAAAGGGCACCCACTCCTCTGGTTCTTTGCACCCCCTGGTTCCCCCTTCCCAGCCAATTTGAAGAGGTGGGTCCTGAGACCCTTACAATGCTGCCTCTGAGGTCAGAATGGGACAACTCGCTACAGCCAACTCAACATGGCCAACTCAACATGGCCAACTCAACATGGCCAGCTCAACACGGCCAATTCAACACGGCCAATTCAACATGGCCAATTCAACATGGCCAATTCAACATGGCCAACTCAATATGGCCCACTCAACATGGCCAACTCAACATGGCCCACTCAACATGGCCCACTCAACATGGCCAACACAACATGACCAACATGGCCAACACAACATGACCAACATGGCCAACTCAACATGGCCCACTCAACATGGGACGATTTGCTGTGGGACAATACAACAATTCAATTTAATTATTTCAAATAATAATTATTATTTTAATTTTATTTCATCCACATTTCATTTTCAGAGAAAGGAAACGGAGACACGCTTCTCCCAGCATCATTTCACACATACACATACACACACACACACACTTGCTGAGCTAAAGAACTGCTTCCTGGTGCAGCTCATCAAGAGAGACGAGGCTGCCTCCTTGCGAGTAGCCTGGCTGGCCTTCTTTGTGCCTGCCTCCTCTCAGTCCACCTCTGCTCTGCTCTCAGATCTTGAGGAGGAGGTAGTTCTTCTTTTGTCTGAAAGGGTATAGGGTTTCCTGCCTGAACAGTGGGTTAGACTAGATGACCTCCAAGGTCCCTTCCAACATTCTGTTCTGTTCCATTCTGTTCCGTTCCATTCTCCATTCTATTTCATTCTGTTCTTAATTCATTCTATTCTATTCTATTCTATTCTATTCTATTCTATTCTATTCTGTTCTACATTCTGTTCCATTCATATTTTCTCTTCTTTTCCTCTTCTCCTCTCCTGTCCTCTCCTCTCCCCTCCATTCCTGTCCTTTTCTCTCCCCTCCCCTCCTCTCTTTCTCTCCCTTCTCTCTCCTATTCTATTCCATTCCATTCCTAATTCATTCTACTACTATTCTGTGCTGTGCTGTGCTATGCTATGCTATGCTATTCCATTCCATGGCATTCTTCATTCTATTCTATTCTTCATTCTATTCTATTCTTCATTCTATTCTTCATTCCATGCCATTCTAATTTCCACTGACCAGCTGCAGCTGTGTGGCCTCTGCACCCAAAGCCTCTGCGCTTCCCAGTTGCCCCTAGGCTTCTCTTGTCTCTGGTCAGCCAGCTGCTCATCTGTTTTATAGGTTTGTTGTTATAGAAATGGTCAGTTTATATTATTATGTAAAAGTAAAAAGTTGAGGTTTGATGCTATGATCTTATTCTACTGCCCCAAAGGGAGTTGGGAAGTCAATGCCTTTTCTTTCTTTTTTTCCCCCTTGCTCCATGCTTCTCCCTTCCCCCTTTCCCTCCCTCCCTTTCCTGCTATTTTCTTTCATATTTTTTATATTTTATATTGTATTATTATATAAACTAATAAAAAGATACCAACGTTCTCCTCTAGGTGGCGCTATTGCACATACATAAACTGCCCGTGCATTTCTTTATTTCTTTTTCTTTCTTTCCATTTTTAATCTCTAAGCAAATTTATTTAGATGTATTCCTCCCCCCCCCAAATGAAAACGCAGGCATGCAAAAGATTTCCTGTGATGCACCAACCAACAATTTCACAATAAAAGAATCACCCATTCTGATTTTATTCTTATTTCCCCCCCACTTGTTATTTTACTAAACTTGCTTTCTGCTCAACCAGAAGCAGAAAAAATTTGCTTGAAACATGGATTATAATTTCGTAGCTTTCATCCTATTGTTCTATTCTCTCCGGAACCTGAAAGAAAGCAGATGTCTGCTCTTTTCTGTCCACTGATATAATAATATTGCATGCTATGAAAACACGGCATAGCGTGCCAAGCAGGATAGTTTCACGCATAAATCATTGTTTCGGATAATTAATGTGTTACAATTCGATTGAAGGCTAATCTTTACCAATATTTATTTGTTATATTTAATGGTCGCTATTACATCATTTGATGCCATCACGCTATTATTAATACGGTAACGCTTCTTATTACTGTGTAATCGTTATTACAAAAGATTAGGGCTGGAAAAATATTTTTACAAAATGGAAAGTATCCAGAGTAAGTACAAGTGTTTTGAAACTTCACCAGTGGATTTTGCCTAAAATTAAGAAACAGTTCGCGTTATTTTAATCAGCAGTGGTTTGCTTTCTAAATGGCGTACAGTATTTTTCGCTTCTTTCTTTTTTTATCTCAGTGCCCCACCAGATGAGAATAAACAGAGGAGATAAAAAAAAACCCGCTGCAGATTTAGATGAATGGGTGGTTGGAATGAATTTGCAAAACAAGATTATTTAAAATATCGCAACAGATTCGCCCAGGTTCCTCGTCTGTCCACCCTAATGTTCTTTTTTTTTCCCATGGCCGTTTCTGCTTTTTAAAATAAATACCGCCCCTTAAACTGAATTTGCCTCTCGCGGTTTGCTTTTAAAACCTTCGAATCTTCCGCGTTTTGTTTCCTGCAAGAACCTTTTCTTGCCTGGGGCAGAGAAAACGCAGCGGAAACCAAGCGGAAGTGTTTGGTCCCCGACCAAATGCAGCGTTTTCTTGGAAAATCTCTTTATTCGGCGGGTGGATGTCCTGCCTTTTCCACTTTGGAAACCAAATTCGTTCCGAGCAAAACGTTAGTCCGACGCTCAGCTCTGAAAGCGAAAGAAAAGAGCAGGGAGAAGCAATTAAAAGAAATGGGAAAGTCTTTCTCTCTCATTTCTTTTTCTTTCTTTCTTTCTTTCTTTCTTTCTTTCTTTCTTTCTTTCTTTCTCTTGTCTTTCTCTCTGTCTCTCTGTCTCTTTTCTCTCTCTCTGTCTCTTTCTCTTTCTTTCTCTTCTTTCTCTCTCTCTTTCTTTTTCTTTCTTTCCCTCTGTCTCTCTCTTCTCTCTCTCTGTCTCTCTCTGTCTCTCTGTTTCTTTCTTTTTCTTTTCTCTCTGTCTCTTTTCTCTCTCTCTTTCTATCTCTTTCTGTCTCTCTTTTCTCTCTTTCTCTTTCTTTCTTTCCCTCTGTCTCTCTTTTCTCTCTCTCTGTCTCTCTCTTTTTCTGTTTCTTTTTCTTTCTTTGTCTCTCTCTTTCTCTTTCTTTCTGTCTCTCTTTTCTCTCTCTCTCCCTTCTCCTTCTCTCTTCTCTTTTTTCTCTCTTCTCTTTCCTGTCTTTTCTCTCTCTCTTCTCTCTCTTCTTCTTTCCCTCTCTCTCTCTCTCTTCTCTCTGTCTGTCTCTCTCTCTTCTCTCTTTCTCTCTCTTTCTGTCTGTCTTTCTTTCTCTGTCTCTGTGTATGTGTGTTTGTCTCTGTCTGTCTGTCTGTCTGTCTGTCTGTCTTTCTCTTCTCTCTCTTTCTTTCTCTGTCTCTCCCTCTCTCTCTGTCTCTGCCCCCACTCCCGTCTCTGTGTGTGTGCGCGTGTGCGTGTGTGCGCATGTATTTCTGTTCCGGATTTCTAGACATTGTTTTCTTCCCACCACACTATCCTCAGCCGTTATCCTACCATTCTTTTGGAATCATTCCGTGAGTTGTTGTGTTTTTTTTAATGAAAAATAAAACGCTGGTTGATAAAGGCTTTTTTTCTTTATCAAGAATACAAGGCAATTATTTCTCTTTACACATTTATCTTGCTTTTCTTCACAAGACACTGGGATACCCTCCCGCATCAAGGGACGAAGAAGGAGCCCCCTCAGTCTGCATTTGGGAAAAAGGCAAGAGCCTCCTAGCATTTTTTTCTCCCCGAACTGACCAGATTTATTTATTTATTTATTTATTAAAAAACAATAACCATTTGGGACCCAAATTTTCCCCCTCATCAAAGGCTTCTGCAAGTCTTGGACTTGGTGGGGAAAAGCAAACGTCTGGAGACCCGTGGACAAAGAGGTCCTTTGCAACGAACAATTGTTGAGGGATGGGGAAAAAAAACTGGTTGTGATTTTGATGTGAAACCTTCCCACGAACTCGCGAGACCCCAAAGCAACATCGCGACTGGCACTCGAGAGAGAAAGAATTTCAGGAGAATCTTAGAAGGTTTCAGCTTGGACAGACTTGTCAATCAATTTGGGAAAAAAAGGGCAGAAAAGAACAACTAAGATAATTAAGGGCCTGGAGACAAACACACACACACACACACACAAACACACACTAGACAAACCCAAATCTTTGCAACCATCTATCTATCTATCTATCTATCTATCTATCTATCTATCTATCATCTATCATCTATCTTTAAATATAAATATACTGGTATATGAAAAGAACAGTTGCAGGATTTGGGTTTGGCTAATCTAGAGAAAATAAGAATTAGGGGTGACATAATAGCAGTCTTCCAGTATTTGAGGGGTTGCCACAAAGAAGAAGAGGGGGTCAATTTATTCTCCAAAGCACCTGAAGGCAGGACAAGAAACAACAGATGGAAATGAAGAAGAAGAAGAAGAGGAGGAGGAGGAGGAGGAGGAGGAGGAGGAGGAGGAGGAGGAAGAGGAAGAAGAGAAGGAAGAGGAGGAGGAGGAGGAAACAATGGAAGGAAACTGATCAAGGAGAGAAGCAACCTGGAATGAAGGAGGAAATTCCTAGCAGTGAGCACAATTAACCAGAGGAACAGCTTGCCACCAGAAGTCGTAGGTGCTTCATCACTGGAGGCTTTTAAGAAGAGACAGGACAGCCACTTGTCTGAAATGGTAGAGGGTCTCCTGCTTGAGCAGGGGGTTAGACTACAAGACCTCCAAGGTCCCTTCCAGCTCTATTCTGATCGAATTGGATAATTGTCACCCTTCCTTCTCACCAGCGCTCCTCCGCCTTCCCTTCCCCGCCTCGCCCCGGTCAAAATCCGACTTCGATCCAGCTCCGCTCGGCCTTCGGATGGAAGCGGTCGCAGCTCAGGGAAAAGCGCCGCGGCCCCTTTGGACAAAAATCGCTTAGCCTCCTTCCTTTGCCCTCTCTCTACATATTTGCAAAAAAAACAATATATCCAGTCATTTTAAAATGCACGTCTCCCTCTTTTTTTTAAAACGCTATTCCTATCAAAGGAAAACCCGTCTCTTTGTTGGCTCACCTGGAAGCGGAGGTAGGACCGGGAGGTCGCTGGTCCCGAGACGGGGAGGAGGAGGAAGGACACCTTGGACAAACCCGGGACTGGCTTTCTTACGGGGGATGCTCCGGGTTTGAAGGGCGCGCGGCTGGGCTCCAGGCCGTCGAAGCTCCCCGGTCCCGAAGGTGTCACGGCTGTCCCCACTCATTCCCACGCGGGCCGTCTTTCTCCTCAGCGCCCGACGGAGCTGGGACACCGAGGGAGGCGGCGAAAGATGCCCTTAGTCCTTCGGAAGATGCGCCGGAACCTGACTTCCCCGGGCCCGCCTTGGAGACGCCTCCGGTCCCCACAGGGCGTCGTTCCCACCTTAGTTCCCACTAGCCCCCGCCACCCGCCCGCCCGCTTCTAACTTCCCGCGAACCCCCTCTGGGCATTGGCCAGACCCTCCAGCCGCCCCAGGCTCCGGAAAGGGCCGGGAGAGAGCAGGGACGAGCGGAGGCTCCCACAGGCGTTCCAAGTGGGTATTGGGGAAGCCGGCTGGCACTCGCGCGCTGAGACCTCCGTTCCTGCTGGCCCACAACCTCCCGGCGTGTCGCCTCCAGCCTCCGTTCCTGGGGGGGGAGGAAGGGGGGAAGCCGCTCCCACCACTCCCCCCCCCAGGGACACCCCCGCCGGGCCCGGGGGAAGATCCCAGGCTGGTCTCCACGACGCGTCCGCGTCTCCCAACCCTCCCGACGGGCTGTCTCCGCTGCGGAGCCCAAGCGGGGAGGTCGCTTGCCCCCCACTCCGCCGTCTGGCGCGCGCGGCAGACGCGGAACCGGGGTCGGTGGGGGAGGGTCGGTGGGAAATGGAGCAAAAGAAGGGGCTGGAGGGGCGTGGCGAGTGTGGCGCATCTTTTCATTTCATTTCATTTTATTTTTTTCCCAGGGCGGGAGGCGGGATTGGCAGATGCCTCTGTCCTCTTCTCCCCTCCCCCCCATTGACCAATGAGAGTGGCAGGCAAGGGCCGGCCCCCTTCCCTCCCCTCCCCCGCACCTCCCGGCGTGGCGCCTCCCGCCGGTGCCTGGCTGCCCAATTGACCTAAATCGGCGAAGCGGGAGCGGGGGAGGGCGCGGCAACCCCGGCGCGCCCCATTCTCGGGCTGGCTTGTGCCTCGGGCCAAGCGGCGAGTCGGGCCGGCCGGCCGGCTGGCTTGCGGGGGCGATGCGATCCTCCGGAACAGCTCCCTTTCTCGGCCGGGCTCCCTTATCCTGAAAGCGGCCGGCCCCGCGCGCAGCGGCTCCGGCTGCCAGCATCCTCGTTCCAGGATGCCGGACCAAGCGTCGGGAAACGTCCAGGCCGCCTCGGCTCGTGTGTCCTCGTTTTTCATCGCCAACCTGCTGGCGGCCCAAACGAAACGGCGGCGGCGGGAGGACGAGGAGGAAGAGGAGGAGGAGGAGGAGGAGGCGGCGGCGGAAGAGAGGGAGGCTGGCCCGGGCCAGGCTCGAGAGGAGACCCCGGCGGTACCCCGCGCCCAGCCCGGCCGACCCTGTTCCCTCGCCTGCTGCCAGACCCCGGGGGGACCTCGCCTGGAGCTGAGCTCGCCGCTGCGGGAAAGCGCCCTGGAGTGGTACCGGCGGGCGCGCAAGGCGTTTAGGAGCTGCGCCAGTCCGGAAAGTAAGTTCCGCGCCTTGCGCCCCCCTGCGCCCGCCTCCCTCTCCCCCTGGGCCCGGCCGGGCGAGATCTGGGCCCTTCCCCACCTTCCGACGCTGCTGAAAGTCCCCGTCGTCGGGCCGAAGAGCAGAGGCGACCCCCCCCCCCGGTTCGGTCTCCCGCTCAGTTCCGTGAGGCCTGGGCCTTCCCGGGAGTGGGAGAGAGTTCGTGGGCAGGAAAGTGGGGTCTTTTCCTGCAGCCCCCTCCCCACACCCCGACAATCCAAATCCGGTCCCTTTCTCCTGGCTGCTTGCGGGACCGGAGAGCTGGAGGCCCAAAACGGGGGTCCCAGTGCCAGAGCGCAGCCCAAGGTTCGGCGGGGCTGGCTTGCAGAGAGGTCCGGTTCTTTAGGAGGGGAACAGGGCTGCAGCGCCCACCTCGGGGTCCTGAGCCGGTGCCAACCCCAAATTGGGCTTGGAGAGGGTCGGGCTGCGGGCGCGGGGCGGGTGTGAATTGAGGGTTTTTTTCCCCACGATGCAGACTAACTGACCCCTTCCCTCCCTCTCTCCCCACACCTCTGTCCCCCTCCCCAACCAGCCAGCGACAGGGACTCTCCGGAGATAATCGCCGAAGGGCCCCCAGCCGAAGGCAAGTGGCCAGCAACGCGGGACAGCCCAGTCCAAGCCCGTCGAGGAGAGCCAAGAGCCCGGCCGGGGTCGTCCTGGATCCGGTGGGGGCGTCGGGGAGATCAAGCGGCGTCCGGAGGAGCCGGAGGAGGCGGTGGCGGGCGAGGCGCGCGCGGCGGCGGCGGCGGCGGCGGCGGGCGCAAGAAGAAAACGCGCACCGTCTTCAGCCGTAGCCAGGTGTTCCAGCTGGAGTCCACCTTCGACGTGAAGCGCTACCTGAGCAGCTCGGAAAGGGCCGGCTTGGCCGCCTCGCTGCGCCTGACCGAGACGCAGGTCAAGATCTGGTTCCAGAACCGGCGCAACAAATGGAAGCGCCAGCTGGCCGCCGATCTGGAAGCCGCGCAGCTGCCTCCTTCCACCGCCCAGCGGATCGTGCGCGTTCCGGTCTTGTACCACGACAGCTCGCTGGCGGGGAGCGCCTTGGCCGCCTTGCCGCTGTCCCCCCACGGGCCGCCGCCGCCGCCCCCGCCGCCCCCGCTGCTCGGCCTTGCAGGGGGGGCGGTGGCTTATCCGCTGAGCGCCTTCCCGGCGGCGGCGGTGGCGGCGGCCCCGTTCTTGCGGGCGCCGGTCAGCGGCCTGGTTTAAAACCGCCCCTTTTGATCCGAATAGAGCGGTGGAAGGGACCCTGGGAGATCTTCTAGTCCAGCCCCCTGCTCAAGCAGGAAGTCTATATGATTCCAGGCAAGCGACTGTCCAGTCTCCTTTTTAAAAACCTCCAGTGATGGAGCATCCACGACTTCATTCTACTGGTTCAAGCAAGCAAGCAAAATCGAGCTGGAAGGGAGTTTGGAGGTCATCTAATCCAACCCCACTACTCAAGCCCGAGACAGGGGGACTGTCCAGCCGGTGGTTTTGGCGGAGCTTAGAAGGTGGGGAAAAAATAATAATCTAGAATTGCCTTTGAACTCTTGCCCGCTCCGAAGACTCTCTAACCTCAGCCTTTTATCCTGGGGAGGACTGTCTCTGGCGAGCCTTTAACTAACAAAAGCGAAATTAAGACTTAAGCAAAAGGAGTTGCTTTCCAATGGCCGACTCGGTTCTTTTGCTCTTACGCGAGTCCCCTCCTCTTCAAAGTACAATTTCGGAACGGATAGTTCGACGCGCGTTCGTTCCTTTGCTTCGGCTGGGAAGGGCGGCCATCCTTTAACAAAGCATGTGCGATATTTTTAATTTTTAATTTTTATTTTTGGGTGGTTGTTAATTTATGATGCAAAAAAGTATGTTTGAAAAAAAACAACGCGAATTAAGGATTTTGGTTTACCCCGAATTGCTCTTGAATGCTGTATTCGAATTATCCTAAGACAATATTGTATCCTATTATAGCTTAATTCTGTTTTAATTCTCGGATGAAGATAAATTTGTTCCCCTCTCCCCGATTATTGTGGACCGTTTTGAATCGAGAAATCCATTCCGTCCAACTGATGCTAGCGTTAAAAACTTCAATTTGGATTCTTCGGTGCGGTTATAAATAGGGACTATATTGTGCATGTTTACATTTTGTTCCTTTAAATATTCCTTTTTAAAGGCTAATGGGTTAAAAAAAACCCACCACATTAATCCTAACATTGGCAGCTGTGCTGGAAATTCTGATGAGAAAGGGAACAAATTCGGAGACACTATTTATAGTAAATCTCCGAGTCCTTTTCTTTCTTTCTTTTTAAGGGCGCCAAATCCACTTGAAAATGGTTTGTTCTTTAAAAAGAAGGAACCCGTTTATATTTGGAACAAAACAAAACCCGGTCACCCCTGGTTAGAAATTACCAGCAATAAAAAACGGAATGGCAAAATCGTTGGTAGCGCTCGATAATGGAGATTTTGGTCTAAACAAAAAATGTAGTCCTCCAAATTCTAAAACTGCGCGTGCTGGAGGCGGCTTGGCGAGCTATTCTGTTTTTGGAAAGGGTGTGTGTGTGTGTGTGTGTGTGTGTGTGTGATATGGATGGATGGATGGAGGAGGAAACTCGGCAGGCGCTTGGCAGGGCGGTGGGAAACCGAGAGGCTCCCCCGGCCTGGCGAAGAAGGAACCTGTATGCGGAAAAGCGCCGTCGCCGCGCGGATTTCGCTCCGTTGGATACGAAAGCCTGCGAGGGTCTCTCTCTCCCTCTCCCTCCCTCTCTCTCTTCCTCCCTCCCCCCTTTCTCTGTCTCTCTTGTCTCTCTGTTTCTCTCTCTCTGTGTCTCTGTTTCTCTCTCTGTGTCTCTCTGTCTGTTTCTCTCTGTCTGTTTCTCTCTCTGTCTCTGTCTCTCTCTCTCTGTCTCTCTGTCTCTCTCTGTCTCTCTCTCTGTCTCTCTCTCTCTGTCTCTCTCTGTCTCTCTGTTTCTCTCTCTGTCTCTCTCTCTCTCTCTCTCTGTTTCTCTCTCTGTCTCTCTCTCTCTCTCTCTGTCTCTCTGTCTCTGTTTCTCTCTCTGTCTCTCTGTCTCCTCCTCCCCTTAGCCCTCCCCCTCCTTTCCCACTCTAAAGTACTTGCGCGGGGAATGCGATCCAGAGGGAGTTCCTATCCGAGGCTTCCCGTCGCCTGGATCTCTTGGCGCCCAGATCCACCAGCTTTGAAAGCCGGGAAGCTAATTCTCAATCCCCCCATGACTTTTCTGCCCCCCCATCGCTGTCCTGTTTCTAGCCGCAAAAAGTATTTTTTTAAAACTTCTTATTTTATGGCACTTGAGTATTCCTTTCCTGCCTCTCCCACTTTGCCATTCGGGGTTTTGATTTTGATTTTTCAATAAAGGTTCCAGCAATAGAAAAGAAATAGAATTCTTTATTGGCCAAGTGTGATTGGACACACAAGGAATTTGTCTTTGGTGCAAATGCTCTCAGTGTCCATAAAAGAAAAGATACATTTGTCCAGAGTCAAGAATCATAAGGTACAACACTTAATAATAATCATAGGGTGGAATAGAATAGAATAGAATAGAATAGAATAGAATAGAATAGAATAGAATAGAATTCTTTATTGGCCCAGTGTGATTGGACACACAAGGAATTTGTCTTGGTGCAAATGCTCTCAGTGTACATAAAAGAAAAGATACATTCGTCAAGAGCCAAGAATCATCAGGAACAACACTTTAATAATAGTCATAGGGTACAATAAGCAATCAGATCATACTAGCAAACAGTCAATATAAATTGTAAGGATGCAAGCAACAAAGTTACAGTCATACAGTCAAAAGTGGGAGGGGATGGATGAGAAGGAGTGATGAGAAGATTAATAGTAATAGTAGTGCAGACTTTGTAAATAGTTGGACAATGTTGAGGGGATTATTTGTTTAGCAGAGTGATGGCGTTTGGGGAAAAACTGTCCTTGTGTCTAGTTGTTCTGGTGTGCAGTGTTCTGTAGCGTCGTTTTGAGGGAAGAGTTGAAACAGTTTATGTCCGGGATGTGAGGGGTCTGTAAGTAAAAGAGCCGCCTTTTCCCCTTCTTTCTGGAAACATATTTTCCTCCGCCCACCCCCAAAAAGGCTGATCCTCTCCGACGTCAAAGCCAGTCGAGAGAGAGGGAACGCTTCTGGGCCGGAGTTGAACTTGGGTCGGACGCAGCCCTACGGCTCGAAGCTACCCATGTGCTCCCTGGCCTCTTGGAAGAAGCTTCGTTTCCCATCCTTGGGGGAACCTCTGCCTCCCCACCACCCCTCCCAGAAGCGCAGGGTGATCCGTTCGAACGGCCCGCTTCCAAAGACTTTGCACCATTTGTTGAACTGGCCACAAATTCCGGCCAGTTTGCAGCACACATTTCTGGAGGGGGAAAATATATATTACCTAAAAATAATACAATGTATGGGTCTTCTATGGTGGCTATGGGATGGCAAAGCAGCTTTAGGGCCGGGTAGCTTTCGCGCAAGAGGCGCCCCTTTAACCAGGCCCGGATGCGTGCGGGCCTCTCCGGGCTGGCGCAGTCACGCCCGCTTTTGGATCAGGCTCACACGAGGTTAGCGTTCGGCACACTCGCCACGGGACGAAGAGTGAGACTAATATCGAACCAACACAGGTAGCCTTCTCCTTACAACAGTTCACGAGGTGCAAGTTCGAAGTTAGGAATGGCGAGTTATCACCATTTTTCTTTTCTTTTTTCTTTTTTTCCAACACTTTATCGGGTTTTTCCGTTTATACATAATACCATTACTGATTGAACAATACTGTGACAATATATGTACACATTTATACATCCTCTCCAATCTTTCAATACATACTACTTCCATACCCTCATAACTATTACATACATTATTTACATTTTCTATTCTTGTGTCTGTTGTCAATCCAGATATACCATGTTTCCCATATTGCATTGTATTCCACGTCAGCATTCCCTTTTAGTGCCATAGTTAATTTATCCATTTCCATGCACTCAAACATTTTTTTAATTATTAAACCTTCGGGAGGTATGGTGTTTTTCTTCCAGTACTGGGTTGTAGGAAACTCTAGTTGCTTTTATTACATGTAATACAAGATATAGAATGGAATAGAATAAGAATAGAATAGAATAGAATAGAATAGAATGGAATGGAATGGAATGGAATGGAATGGAATGGAATAGGAATGGAATGGAATGGAATAGAATAGAATTCTTTATTGGCCAAGTGTGACTGGACACACAAGGAATTTGTCTTGGTGCAAATGCTCTCAGTGTACACAAAAGAAAAGATACATTCGTCAAGAGTCAGGAATCATCAGGTACAACACTTAATGATACAGGGTACAATAAGCAACCAAATCATACTACGAAACAGTCCATATAAATCGTAAGGATACAAGCGACAAAATTACAGTCATACAGTCACAAGTGGGAGGGGATGGGTGATAAGGAGTGATGAGTAGATTAATAGTAATAGAAGTGCAGACTTTGTAAATAGTTGGACAGCGTGGAGGGATATTTTATCTTTCTGTTATAGTTTCCTTTAATTATTCCTAAGAGGAATAGTTCCAGGACGAAATCAATTTTATTTTCAATTAACTCCTTATCATCACCATTTTTCACACTTAACAGCTGCTTCAGCATCCCCAAGCAGGGTCCGTGTGATTTACATTCTTGCTGCTTCACAATCGATTCACATTTATGACGGTGGCGTGAGAACTTTTGCGAACTTCTGACCACCAAAGTTAGCAGGGAAGGCAGACTCTTTCTTTCTTTTTCTTTCTTTCTTTCTTCTTTCTTTCTTTCTTTCTTTCTTTCTTTCTTTCTTTCTTTCCTTCCTTCCTTCTTTCTTTCTTTTTCTTTTTTTTCTTTCTTTCTTTCTTTCTTTCTTTCCCTCCCTCCTCCCTCCTCCTCCTCTCCCTCCTCCTCCTCCCTCCTCCTTCTTTCTTTCTTTCTTTCTTTCTTTCTTTCTTTCTTTCTTTCTTTCTTTCTGAAATTGAGATATTAGCCAAACTCATCCATTGGGGCTTTTGGCCAGATTTTGGGGAAAGGAAAGAGCTGCCACCTGGGACCCCCGACCTGGGGCTGGGAGGGGGACAACCAGAGGGCTTCGGTTCGGGCTTTCCTAGGGCGCGCGAGGAGAAGCGAGCAAGCAAGCACCGGGACCACCCCCAATCTCCCCCAGAAGTGGGACTTAATCTGCTGTCCTACAGAAGCCCTGGGTATCTTCGAGAGAAGCCCCCACCCCTCTCTTAAAGGTGCCCCAAGGAGACCCTTCCTTCCTCCCCCCCCCGCAGGTGGGAAAGCAGCCTTGAGCCGAACGCAGCCTGTCCCTCCGTCCTTCAGCGCTTCAGCCTGCACAGGGTTTCTGGAGACCCTGCTTCCCTCTCCCCGCTCTCGGCTGCCCCAAATCCCGTCATTTGGGGCCCACCCCCCATGCCCAAGGGCTTAGGTGGCTGGTTCAGGTTGTAGGTGGATCGCGGGGAACCTTTCTTGGCTCCACTCCTGCTCTTGCGCCCGGCAACCCAAACACGGGAGATGGAAAGGGCACCTCCAGGTGATCCCGGCCTGGGCTATCCCAAACGGGACAGGCGGACGGTGCGTTCTTTCATTTGAAGCTGGGGCAGAAGGAGCGGAGCCAGGAAGCATCTCCTTGGTCCCCAGCTGGCCGCGAAAGGAGGGGCGACCCACCTTCTTGGAAAGGCATGCTGCCTTGCTCGGGAGACCCCTGGAGTCAGGCGCCAATAGATTCCGAGCAGCCAGTCATCATACAATCCCAGGAACCTACAGCATTTCTGACTGAGGGCAGTCCAGTCTCCCCTTGAAAGCCTCCAGGGATGAAGCTCCCACAACTTCTGAAGGCTACTTCTGTGCCACTGATCGATTCTTCTTACTATCAGAAAGTTTCTCCTTATTTCCAGGTTGAATTTCTCCTTGTTCAGTTTCCACCCATTATCCCTTCTCTGGCCTTCGGATGCCTTGGAAAATAGCTTGACCCCCTTCCTCATCTCTGTGGCAGCCCCTCAAATATTGGAAGATTGCTATCCTGTCTCCCCTGGTCCTTCTCTTCCCTAGACTAGCCAGGCCCAGTTCCTGCAACCATTTTTCATATGTTTTAGCCTCCAGTCCCCTCATTAACCTGGTTGCTCTTCTCTGCACTTTTTCTAGAGCTGCAACATCTTTTTTTTATAGTGTGGTGACCAAAACTGGATGCAGGATTCTAGGTGTGGTCTTACTAAGGTTTTATAGAGTGGTATTAGTACCTTCCTTCCTAGGAAGGAAGAAGGAAGGAAGGAAAAGAAAGAAAGATGATGGATGGATGGGTGGAGGAAGGAAGAAGGGTGGAAGGAAGGAAAAGAAGGAAAGAAAGAAAAGAGAGAGAAAGATGATGGATGGATAGATGGAGAAAGGAAGAAGGAAGGAAGGAAAAGAAAGAAAAGAAAGAAAGAAAAGAAAGAAAGATGATGGATGGATGGGTGGAGGAAGGAAGAAGGATGGAATGAAAAGAAAGAGAAAGAAAGATGATGGATGGATGGGTGGAGGAAGGAAGAAGGGTGGAAGGAAGGAAAAGAAGGAAAGAAAGAAAGAGAGAGAAAGATGATGGATGGAGATGATGGATGGATAGATGGAGAAAGGAAGAAGGAAGGAAGGAAAAGAAAGAAAAGAAAGAAAGATGATGGATGGGTGGGTGGAGGAAGGAAGAAGGATGGAATGAAAAGAAAGAGAAAGAAAGAAAGAAAGATGATGGATGGGTGGGTGGAGGAAGGAAGAAGGGTGGAAGGAAGGAAAAGAAGGAAAGAAAGAAAAGAGAGAGAAAGATGATGGATGGATAGATGGAGAAAGGAAGAAGGAAGGGAAAGAAAGAAAGAAAAGAAAGAAAGAAAAGAAAGAAAGATGATGGATGGATGGGTGGGTGGAGGAAGGAAGAAGGATGGAATGAAAAGAAGGAGAAAGAAAGGAAGAAAGATGATGGATGGATGGGTGGAGGAAGGAAGAAGGATGGAATGAAAAGAAGGAGAAAGAAAGGAAGAAAGATGATGGATGGGTGGGTGGAGGAAGGTAGAAGGATGGGAGGAAGGAAAAGGAAGGAAAAAAGAAAGATGATGGATGGATGGAGGAAGGAAGAAGGATGGAATGAAGGCAGGAAGAAGGATGGAAGGAAAAGAAAGAAAGAAAAAAGAAAAGAAAGAAAGGAAAGAAAGAAAGGAAAGAAAGAAAGAAAGAAGACTGGGTTTGTATGATTTATTCTTAATACGACCAGGTCGATTCCTGATCCAACCAATGTTTTACTTTTTCTAAAAAGTTGACCAACCAACCACTTCCAGAGTCCCCCACCCCCACTATCCACCTGATGGTTTGACTGCCCTGGTCTAATGCTACCCACCTCATCTGGTTTCCCCTCTTTGAAGGTAGATAGGCAGGTCCTGGAATCACCAAGCAGAGAACTGTAAAGCAGTATATAAGTCTAAGGGCTCTTGATCTTGCTAATTGTATTCACCCTCTGGTGAAATTTTAAGCAGCTGTTTTCCACCCCCATGCAGCTTTGAACTGGGAACGGATGTACTTGCAGCACCCCAAAGCATTAAAATGGATTGATTTTGAATAAGCCTTTGCAAATGTTCATGCAGCTGGAAAACTGGATTGATTATTAATAAGCCTTTGCGAATATTGGTGCGGTTGGAAAACCTCAAAACTTTCGTTTTAGTACGGTAACACTCTCTCTGCATTATTACAGGATTTGGAAAGCCTTCCTGGTACTCCCTCCCCCTCTTTCTCCCAACCCCTCCCCACCCTGGACAAGAAATGTCAGCTGCCCAGATTAAGTTGAGCAGCAATAATTTCCCATCCAATTTAAAGCAGGAAAACCCAGCTCTTCCAGAGGTTTAATTGGAGAGTTTAGACAGAGGTTAAACTGACCAGGAGCCCAAAACTTCCTCGTTTCATCCCTTTTGCGTTATAATTAAATTTGGCAGGGCTACGGTTGTTGTTATACATACGCTTTACATATGAAAAAAGGGGTTTTTTTAAAAATTAATAGTTGCATTTTATTAAGTAAAAGGGAATCTGGAAATTTGAGCTGAAAGCTGCTTTGTAATCCGCCAAAAAAGAAAACAGGCATAGCAGTGTGAATTGGTACCTGGGATTCAAGAAATTTGGTGCTATGGTTAAGGCACCAGGCCAAAAGCAGGGAGACGGTGAGTTCTAGTTCTGCCTTAGTTGGGAAGCTAGAGAGAGCAGACCCAAGGCTACATGTGCCAAACACATCCTGTGCCACTAATAAAGGAGAATATATGCAGCTCAGGTTTCCCACCAGGGCTCCTTGGTGCTCTCTGAGCTTGGCGGTTTTCTTGTCTTTTTTTTCTCCTTTTTGCAATAAATTCTTTATTTTATATTTTAAGAAACATGTCTTTAGGTGAACAACATGGTTCCAGGTTTTTACATTTCAATAGAAACATGACCATGATTACCTATTGGTGCTTTTCTTGCAAACGTTTCATGACCCAACTAGGTAACACCATCAGTGCTAGTCAATGCTAGCACAGATAATGTTATCTGGTTTGGGCCATGAAACATCTGCAAGAAAAGAAGCAAGCTCAGAGAGCACCAAGGACCCCACAGTCATCGTCCTCCTCCTCCTCCTCCCCCTCCTCCTCCCCCTCCTCCTCCCCCCTCCTCTTCCTCTCTGCAAACCCTCTTCCCTTCTAGCACTGATGATATTACCTAGTTGGGTCATGAAACGTCTGCAAGAAAACCACCAAGCTCAGAGAGCACCAAGGACCCCACAGTCCTCCTCCTCCTCCTCCTCCTCCTCCTACTACTACTACTACTACTACTACTACTACTTTCCACAAACCCCACTTCCTTCTAGCACTGATGATGTTCCCTAGTTGGGTCATGAAACGTCTGCAAGATTTACGTTATCTTTCCTACAGAACCCATTGCACACGGATCCTTGTGAGCCACACATCACCCGGATTGTGAGGGACACCAAGCCGCCCTCCCCCTTTTCATCTGGTTCTTGCCCTCCTTGTTCTTAAAGGTCCTCTTGACTTCCCCACCCGAGCACCGCGGCGCGCGATCGTCGCCGATTCCAACTCTAAAATCCGTGCCGACGCAGGGAACGTGGGAAATAAATCCATCTTTCTAAGTTAAAAGGGGCCAGCAACGACTCGAGCCCCTCTCAACCTCCAGAGCTCAACACGCGTCTTGGCCAGCACACGTGAGGCTTGAAGCGCGCGTGGGAGGCGCCGTCTCCGTGCGTAGGTGATGCGGAGAGCTTTAGATCGGCGAAGGGGTTTCGCTTTCTAACCAGGGCATCAGTACGAATCCCACTAAAACGACTGCTCAACCGCGCAAGAGGGAAACACGTCGTTTTTGGGGTGGGGGGGAGTGTTCATTGGCGCATCTTTCCGCATGGAGGCTAAATTAAGGCGGTTAATGGAAAAGAAAAACGAATCCCGCCTTCTCTCCCTGATGATGGAAGTCTAAAATTAAAAAAAAGAAAAGAAAAGATTAGAAAGGGAAGGGAAGAGAAGGAAGTTAATGGATGAAGAAGGGAAGGGAAGGGAAGGAAAATAGAAAGGAAAGGAAGTTAATGGATAAAGAAGGGAAGGAAAATAGAAAGAAAAGGAAGCTAATGGATAAAGAACGGAAGGAAAATAGAAAGAAAGGGAAGTTAATGGATAAAGAAGGGAAGGAAAATAGAAAGAAAAGGAAGTTAATGGATGAGGAAGGAAAGGAAAGGGAAGGGAAGCGAAGGAAAATAGAAAGGAAAGGAAGTTAATGGATGAAGAAAGGAAGGAAAATAGAAAGTAAAGAAAAGAAAAGAAAAAGAGAGAGAAAAAGAAAATACCAGAAATTGCTGAAGGATGTTTTTATTTCTGCCGGGGAAGAGGAGCAAAAGAAAAAGAAAAAAAAATAACGAGCAATTACGACATCGGCTGCACGGACTTGAAAGCGCTTTTGGTGCGATTCGTCGACCAGCCTGTCAACAGCAATTTGACAGAGGAGAGTCCTGGGCCTGACCTGCTTCCCCCCCC
>CM019151.1:59822822-59848423 GCA_009733165.1 Naja naja | reverse complement strand
TTCCATCCTTTTTCCTTCCTCCACCTTGTCTTGTCTTGTCTTGTCTTGATGTTCTGTTGTGATCAGCTCAATTTCTTTTCCTATGAAACGTCCAGGAAGGGCCTCCAAGTTAAGTGGTTGCACACCTCTCAAAGTACTCCAGATTGTATTCCTATAACCCATTATCTTACTTGTTGCTTTCTCTCCCTCTCCCCCCCTCCCCACCCTTCCATACACACAAGATACTGTTGTGCCAAACAACAGAGGTAAAGGAGATGCTTGTCAAATCATTGAAAGTTACTCTTTCCTTCCACCCTTTTAGCTTTTGGACAAGTTCACGTTGACGTGAAGAGAAAGAAAAGCCAGCAGGATGCATTGCAATATTTCCCAGCTCTTCAAAGAAAACTTTGATTGAATGTCTTTTGAAGATATTGCCCATCTCAAGGGGCTATTGAAGAAGAAGGGGAGGGGAGGCAGGGAAGAGAGAGAGAGAGAGAAAGTACTCAGAGATGGCAAATGGGGAATAGGATGCTTGGATTTCAATGGGAACAGTATCCGGTGTCTGTAATTGCTATAAATGACGCCAATCAATAGTATGTACAAAATACGATTTTAATGGCCCATTGTCTGGGCGATGGCTAAAGGATTACAGATGGCACGTGTCCATCCAGACTACTTTTCCCTGATAATATTACGTAGATTACTATTACTATTATTATTATTATTTTGTCCCTGGCAGAAGCTCGGCCCCAGCGAAGTCACCAAATGGACTCTGGCCAGAAGGTCAGCATAACCTTGTGGTTTTAGAGCGAAGTGCAGCTGGAAATGAAAACAGGTCCGAGGTTTAGCACCCTACTCCTGGCCAGAGCCAGGAAGTCTGGCCGCTCTCTGTGATCCCGGCATTAGCAGCCGTAGGAAGAAGCGTTAATGGGAGGTTTCAGAGAGGACGTAGTAACTTAATATTAACGGACTGGCAGGCCTGTCACTTTGCGGGGGTTCATTAGTCTGATTCCAGTTGTCAAAACGTGTGGAGCCTGACTGAGTAATGGACACGGACCTCGGAGACTTCCTTTCAAGAAGGGAACAGGAGCAGGTCTGCAAGGAACCACTTTTGGAAGGAGTCGTTACCCCAGTTCAGTTTTCATTCTCAGCAACTCCTCAGCCAAAAAAAACCCCACATTGTATGGGTCGGATGAAGCGAAAACCAGTGACTGCATCTTAAACGATCCCTCTGTTAAAATACCGAAGTTTGCAGATGACACAACAGTGATTGGTCTCATTAATCTGCTCATCACTCCTGATCACCCATCCCCTCCCTCTTGTGACTGTATGATTGTAACTTTGTCGCTTGTATCCTTACGATTTATATTGACTGTTTCCTAGTATGATTTGATTGCTTATTGTACCCTATGACTATCATTAAGTGTTGCACCTGATGATTCTTGATGAATGTATCTTTTGTTTTATATACACTGAGAGTATTTACACCAAGACAAATTCCTTGTGTGTCCAAATCACACTTGGCCAATAAAAAAGAATTCTATTCTATTCATTTGAGACAATGACAAATCCACATACAGACAGGTTGTACAACTTGCCTCGTGGTGTAACCGGAACAATCTGGAACTGAACACACCAAAACCATAGAAATGGTGGTAGACTTTAGAAGAAACCCTTCCATACTACCACCTCTTACAATACTAGACAACACAGTATCAACAGTAGAGACCTTCAAGTTTCTAGGTTCTATCATATCACATGACCTAAAATGGACACCTAACACCGAAAACGTCATCAAAAAAGCACAATGAAGAATGCTCTTTCTGTGCCAACTCAGAAAGCTCAAACTGCCCAAGGAGCTGCTGATCCAGTTCTACAGAGGAATGATGGAGTCTGTCATCTGCACCTCTATCACTGTCTGGTTTGGCTCTGCAACCCAACAAAACAGACACAGCATTCTCAGCAACTCCTCGCCAAAAAAAATCATTGTATGGGTTGGATGAAGCCAAAGTCGATGGTTATTATGGCATTAGAGCAGCCCGTGAGAGGAAACGCAAAAGAAACTTCATTTGTTGTCATTTGCAATTGTTGTGGTCCATGGTGGACTGCCGCAATTTTTTTTTAAACAACCGGTTCTCTGCTGTGTAGGCGTGGCCGGTTGGTCCTGTGACTGGGTGAGGGATGTCACTCATCACACCCAGCTGTGCCTCCCGGCCACTTGCCTCGAAGGAAGAGGTGGGATTCAGCTGGTTGGGGCTAATCCCACCATTGGCTGGCCCCGGTCCCACCAGTTTTTGGGCCATTTTCAGGCTGTTTGGCCTGAAAAATGCCCAAAATGGCCCAAAAAACCAGCCTGAAAATGGCCCCAAAACAGCTGGAAAATGGCCCCAAAACAGCCAGAAAATGGCCCCCAAAACAGCCAGAAATCACCCCCCAAAACAGGCCAAAAATGGGTGGGGCCAGGGCCAGCCAGTGGTGGGATTTGCTGGTTCACTGAACTGTGCCTAATCTTAACTAGCAGGAGACCCTGTACCAGTCTCTTCTTAAAAACCTCCAGTTATGGAGTGCCTGCCCACCATTTCTAGTGGCAAGCTGTTCCACTGGTTAATTGTCCTCCCTGCTAGATAGTTTCTCCTCAACTCCAGGTTGTTTCTCTCCTTGATGAGTTTCCATCCATTGTTTCTTCTTTTGCCTTCTGGTGCTTTGGAATATAAGTTGACCCCCCTCTTCTTTGGGGCAGCCCCTCAAATGCTGGAAGACAGCTATCATGTCCCCCCTGGTCCTTCTTTTCTCTAGACTAGACATACTGAATTCCTGCATTCTTTGTTTGTTTTCGTCTCCAGACCAGGGGTGCGATTCAACTGGTATAAAGACTGGTTCGGTAAGCGTTTGCTACTGACCTTTTTCCAGCAATCCCTGTGTGTTAAACAGCTGTCACGCAGCAATCCACTGAGCTTGAAAAACAGGATATAAAAACACAGCCTAGAGTCCGGGCAGGCAAGTGGGTCCAACAGCTGATTGTCGGAGCAAACCGAACCATTTTCCTCCCAGCTGATCCTTGGAGCTACCGGTTCACCCGAAACAGGCTGAAGTAGTAGGATCCCACCCCTTGCTCCAGGCCCTTCATCACCTCAGTTGCTCTTCTCTGCACCTTTTTTCCCCCAAAGTCTCAACCTTTTTTTTTTTTTGGTAAACTGGGGACTGAAACTGTAATGTGGTCACTAAACAAACCGTTGTAAGTCGAGGACTATCCAAACTTGTAAGCCTTGATGCACCAACTACTTGTCATCAGAAGGGCCAAAAAGAAAGAAAGAAAAGAAAAGAAAAGAAAAGAAAAGAAAGAAAGAGAAAGAAAGAAAGAAAGAAAAGAAAGAAGGAAAGAAAGAAGAAAGAAAGAAAGGAAGGAAGCAAAGAAAGTAAAAAGAAAGAAAAGAAAAGAAAGAAAGAAAAGAAGAAAGAAGGAAGGAAGGAAAGAAAGAAAGAAAGAAAGAAGGAAAGAAAGAATGAAAGAAAGAAGGAAGGAAAGGAAGAAAGAAAGAAAGAAAGAAAGAAGGAAAGAAAGAAAGGAAAGAAAGAAAGAAAGAAAGAAAAAACAAAATGAGTGGCATATTTATGGTGGCCATCCTGAAGTTCTCTCTTCTCATGGACAGACTTGCCAGAATTGCTCAGGACTTCCTGGTCACGTGACCGGCAGGAGCCAATCCCGTTTTTGGTCGGTGCCATTATTTTTTCAGTTCAGTAGTCCAAGGTGCTGAGCTTGTGTAGACGCCCCATGTGAATAATTGATGTTTGCTATCTATTATTGAAGCCATTCTGTCCTTCATAATTGCCCACACCAGTCATAAATGATCATTTGCTGGTAGCTTGGGAAAAAAAAGACACGGCAGAGGGACTTTTGGTAACCAGCCTCTTCGGTTTTATCAGCTTACGCTGTCTTTGGGCCACTGGAAATGCATGGGGTCCTTGGACTTATGGCTGTGATGGAGCCCCACAAATGTACATCGCTAAGCAAAACCTGTGTTAAGGGAGCTTTGACCCCATTTTTAACTCCCTTTCTTGCCGGGCGTGCTTAAGTGAATCACTGAAAGATGTTGAGTTAGTAAGAACGATGGTTAAGCCAATTTGGCTTCCCTCATAGACTTTGCCAATCAGAAGTTCACAAAAGGGGATTGCGTGTGCCCACCAGATACTGCAGCTGTCATAAATAGGAGCCAGGAATAAGGACTAGAACTGGTGATTGGCCCAAAGTCATCCAGGTGGCTTTCATGGCTAAGGCGGGACTAGAACTCTCCATCTCCTGGTGATTGGCCCAAAGTCATCCAGGTGGCTTTCATGGCTAAGGTGGGACTAGAACTCTCCGTCTCCTGGTGATTGGCCCAAAGTCATCCAGATGGCTTTCATGGGTAAGGCGGGACTAGAACTCACTGTTTCCTGGTGATTGGCCCAAAGTCATCCAAATGGCTTTTGTGGCTAAGGCGGGACTAGAACTCACTGTCTCCTGGTGATTGGCCCAAAGTCATCCAGATGGCTTTCATGGGTAAGGCGGGACTAGAACTCACTGTCTCCTGGTGATTGGCCCAAAGTCATCCAGATAGCTTTCATGGCTAAGGCGGGACTAGAACTCTCCATCTCCTGGTGATTGGCCCAAAGCCACCCAGCTGGCTTTCATGCCTAAGGCAGGACTAGAACTCACCACCTCCCAGTTTCAAGCCTGGTGCCACAAGACTTCTCTTTCCTACATTTCCAGCTGGAACAAGTTCAGCTAAATTCTTCAGCAGCTTCTAAATATTCAAGGTTAGGAATTGTAGGATTCGGTTTACGACAGCATGTGGCTTGAAAGTAAACACCTCCCATCAGTCAATCTTTAGCTTCACCAGGGTTCTACTGCTATCTAACCAGAGTTCATCCTCCAGATGTTTTCCTTCCTCCGCTGGCTTTCCTCATGGCCGTCTTGGACGAACAGCTGCTTTTCCAATCTCCTGATCAGAAGCTGGACACCTGATAGTTTCATGTTCTTGGGTCTTTGCGGACGAATACATTTTGCCTGGCTAAAAATAATGATTTTGGGGGAGAATCATTTGGCTGTTTGGGCAAGTGGTCTACTGGAAGAGCTGCACAAATTCAGCCGAATCCCAGAAGATGCTTTCAGTAGGTGGACGGACAGAGGAGAAGAAGGAGGAGGAGGAAGAAGATGAGGAGGAGGAGGAAGAAGAAGGAGAAGGAGAAGGAGGAGGAGGAGGAGGAGGAGGAGGAGGAGGAGGAGGAGGAGGAAGAAGAAGAAGGAGGAGGAGGAGGAGGAGAAGGAGGGCAACCAACCTTTTCAACCACCAGGTGCATTTCCCGGAAGGCGAGCACCCTCTAGTGGAGCAGAGGGGGATCTCAAAGAAAATTCTGGGGAAGGGGTTCTACATTAAGGGGGAATCTTCCCTTCCCTTGGATTCAATCTATATCTATCTATCAATCAATCAATCAATCAATCTATCTATCTATCTATCTATCTATCTATCCATCTATCTATCTATAAAAGCAAAATACCACTCACGCATCATCACAAAATCTCCAGAACCGTAAAGCCTACAGACTTGAAATTTGGCACCTATGTTCCTCTTGGCTTCTAGGGGCTCACTAAGAAAGGATTTTTCCAAATGACCCTCAGAGTATGTCCTATATTATTATTATTAACACGCTCTGATGCTAAGGAGTTCTACTCCCCCTCCCCAGCTGAAACGAAATCTCTTCCAAAGGCAAAGCACAGGAGAGGAGAGGAGTTTCCATTTCCATTTCCATTTCAGAGCATCAAGCAGCTTTAGTACAGGACAGTTGAGCTAAGCCACGCCCAGGCTCCTTGCTGTCTCCTTCTTGCTCACCCAGCAAATACTCTTTCAGTTTCCAAACAGCCCTCCATTCACTCACACACTGACAGGATGCTAGCCAGATGAATATCGATGGATGCTGTTAGGCAGAGGCAGAATTTTTCCCCTCCTTATTTTCCTCCCCAGAAACTAAGCCCGACCACACAGTTTTGTAGCGAAGCACGGGGATCGAACTAGTCAATCATAATAGAGCTGGAAGGGACCTTGGAGGTCTTCTAATCCAACCCCCTGCTCAAGCAGGAGACCCTCTACCATTTCAGACAAGGGGCTGTCCAATCTCTTTTTAAAACCCTCCAGTGATGGAGCACCCACAACTTCTGGTGGCAACTTCTATTCCACTGGTTAATTGTCCTCACTGTTAGGAAATTTCTCCTCAATCCCAGATTGCTTCTCTCCTTGATGAGTTTCCATCCACTGTTTCTTGTCATGCCCTCTGGTGCTTTGACCCCTTCTTCTGTGTGGCAGCCCCTCAAATGCTGCAAAAGTGCTATCTAATAACGGAGAATATTTGCAGCTCAGGGTTGACATATGGAATCCTTGGTGCTCTCTTGCTTGTTTTCTTGCAGACGTTTCATGACCAAACTGGGTAACTTCATCAGTGCTAAAAAGGAGGGGGATTTGCAGGGAAGAGGAGGAGGAGGAGGAGGAGGAGGAGGAGGAGGACTATAGGGTCCTTGGTGCTCTCTGAGCCTGCTTGCTTTCTTGCAGACGTTTCATTACCGAACTAGGTAACATCATCAGTGCTACTGCTCTCATGTCACCTTTAGATCCCTTCTCTGAGTTTTTTTACCCTTGATTTTCAAATGTTTCTATTTAGGTGTTGATTCAAAAATATTGTGCAATGATGTGTAATGCTGAGCTTCAGAGGTTCTATGCCATAAAGAATGAAAAATATCCCCCCTCCGGTGAGGGACATTGCTAAAAAAAGGGGATCTACTGAAACCCGAAGAAAAAAGCTTGCACAAATGACGCAGCTATTCATTTCTTTTCTTCCTCTTCTTCACTTTGCAAACCCTGTGGTTTCTTGACAAGAATCTTGGTGTATTTTCAGCGTTGACAGTGTCACAGCCATTTTCACTCCACGAGGAAAACAAATTGGCACCAATTTTCTTCTACCCCGGAGCAGCTACATTTAGATCAGTGGTGGGATTCAAATTTTTTTTACCGTCCTGTGGGCATGGCTTGGTGGATGTGGAAGGGGAAGGATACTGCAAAATCCCCATTCCCTCCCCACCCCACTAACCTGCTTTCCAGCTCCATTCTCCTGTGCAGGGCAACCAAAGAAGACCCAGTCGATCAGCTGGGACTCAATGAGAGGCCGAGAATAGATGGGGTTGGCGGGGCCAGTCAGAGGTGGGATTTGCCAGTTCTCCGAACCACTCAAAATTTCCGCTACCGGTTCTTTAGAACTGGTCAGAACCTGCTGAATACCACCTCTGATTCAGACGAACTACACAGCCTCCTGATCCAACAGAAACAGAGAGCAAAATTGAAAAAAAATATTCTCAAGAGCAATGGACGAACTGGAAGCTGAACAATTTTTAAAAGGTTATATTCTCTCCCCTCCATCTCTATCTATCTATCTATCTATCTATCTATCTATCTATCTATCTATCTTTCTCTCTCTCTCTCTCCCCATCTACATCTACATCTCTCTCTCTCCATCTCCATCTATCTATCTATCTATCTCTATATCTATCTATCCATCTCTATATCTCTACATCTACATCTTCCTTCCTTCCTTCCTTCCTTCCTTCTTCTTCCTTCCTTCCTTCCTTCCTATCTATATATCTCTATCTCTCTATCTCTCTATCTCTATAACTCTGTCTATCTATCTATCTATCTATCTATCTATCTATCTAATCTATCTATCTCTGTATCTCTACATCTACATCTTCCTTCCTTCCTTCCTTCCTTCCTTCCTTCCTTCCTTCCTTCCTTCCTTCCTTCCTATCTATATATCTCTATCTAGGGTTTAATTTTATTTAATTGTTTTTATTGTTTTAATTTTTTTAATTGTTTTTGTTTGCTTTGTTCACCCTGAGTCCTTAGGGAGTAGGGTGGAATATAAGTCAAATAAATAATAATAATAATAATAATAATAATAATAATAATAATCTCTCTCTCTCTCTCTCTCTCTCTCTCTCTCTCTCTCTACCTCTATAACTCTGTCTGTCTATCTATCTCTATCTATCTATCTATCTATCTATCTATCTATCCATCCATCCATCTATATCAGTGCGCTATAGATATAAGCCATGTCATTTATTCTGGATTATCAATACCGTGTAGCAGGAACGGGTGTCTTTGCATAGTTAATCAGCCAATCCCATTATCATTGGGTCTCTTGTGGAATCAGCGCATGATTCTGTATGATCCTATTGATATGATCTTTCACCTTTAACTGTGACATTTCTGTCCTGGGTCGATTAGGAACACTCTTCCCCACAGAGAGCTATTGATTTGAAAGACTCTTCAGTCCATTTGCAACATGTGGCTTTGTCTTTGTGGCGAAATGCGCCTGTCGCTTCTCCACAGCCATATATTTAATCAATAAGCACGGCTTTGACATTTTGCATAAAGCTATCATGAATCCTCATATATAGATAAATAGAACAGCATGGGCATTAAAAGACAGACAAAAAAAAGAAGTTAAAATCCAATTGTTATGGAGTTCCCTGAAAACCTTTAAAACCATATTGTTACTTCTCTGATTTATATCAATATATAAATCATATATATTATGCATGTATTTTATAATATTATATAATGTATATGTTTTTATGATTATAAAAGCAATGACTTATCCCTTTGTTATTTCTATGTATACTGAGAACTTAAAAACTGGAGACAAATTCCTTGTGTCTAATCACACTTGGCCAATAAACTATTCTATTCTGTGCTGTTCTGTTCTGTTATTTTGTTCTGTTCTCTATGCTATGCTATGCTATGCTATGCTATGCTATGCTATTCTTAATTCTATTCTTAATTCTATTCTACTCTATTATTTCATTCTATTCTATTCTATTCTATTCTATTCTATTCTATTCTATTCTATTCCTATATTCTTTCCTTTCCTTTCCTTTCCTTTCCTTTCCTTTCCTTTCCTTTCCTCTCCTCTCCTCTCCTCTCCCCTCCCCTCTCCTCCCCTCCCCTCCCCTCCCATTGCAATGATTCACTTAACAACTGTAGCAAGAAAGGTCATAAAACACGGTAAAAGTCACTTATCAAATGGTCTTATGACCCAACTAGGTACCATCATCAGTGCTAGAAATGGTGTGGGGTGTGAGGGGGAGAAGGAGGAGGAAGAGGAGGAGGAGGACTGTGATATCCCTGCTGCTCTCTGAGCTTGCTTGTTTTCTTGCAGATGTTTCATGACCCAGCTCGGTAACATCATCAGTGCTAGAGGGGAATGGGGATTATGGAGGAGGAGGAGGAGGAGGAGGAGGAGGGTGGGGTCCTTTGTGCTCTCTGAGCTTGGTGGTTTTCTTGCAGACATTTCATGATCCAGCTAGGTAACATCATCAGTGCTAGTGGTTGTACACTGAGAACAGCTTGAACCTCCAAATATGAAGAACACGGTGATCAGAGGGATAAATACAAGCCAAGAACACCAGAGGAAATCCCTCGATCTTAAGCATGGAAGAGTACCCTCTGCATAGCCATGGTCTCAATGCACCTGCCAGCAGATGCCCCTGGTGATGGGTCATGGTGTGGGACAGAGATGCGCCGAGCTACCTCCGCCAGCCCTGAACGAACCTTTGGACGGTGTCAGTTGGGGGTTAATGGCAGAAGCATTTCGTTGCAATGTTGAACACCGAATAATTAAATCCAGTTCTCTGATAAAGCAGCCCCCACCCCCCTTTCCCGATTGATTTATGACCCCTTCGGTGGAAACCTGACGCTTAATTATCGTCGCAGGAATTCTCGGTTTGTCAGGAAGTGATTTTCCATCAGGAGGATGATTAGCCCTTTTCCTTAGACGCTGGAAGCATTTTTATCCCCCCGCATTTCTCGCAGCTGGCGCTGTGAACACGTTTTCCTCACTGGGAAAAAAAAGCAGAGGAGAGAGGGGAGCTAAAAGGCAGGCGGTCCTCCACTTATGACCACCAATGGAGGCCCAGAGTTTCTGTGGCTAAGGGTGTTAATAGAATTAGAATTAGAATAGAAATGGAATGGAATAGAATCAGTATAAGAATGGAATGGAATAAGAATAAGAGTAGAATAGAATTAGAATACAATAGAATCAGAATAGAATAGAATGTAATTAGAATAGAATAAGAATAAGAATGGAATGGAATAGAACAGAACAGAATCAGAATAGAAAAGAATAAGAAGAGAATACAATAGAATCAGAATCAGAATAGAATTAGAATTAGAATTAGAATTAGAATTAGAATTAGAATAGAATAAGAATAAGAATAAGAATAAGAATAAGAAAAGGAATAAGAATGGAATGGAATGGAATGGAATGGAATGGAATGGAATAGAACAGAATAGAATCAGAAAGAATCAAATCGAATCGAATCAGAATCAGAATAAATTAGAATAGAATAAGAATGGAATGGAATGGAATAGAATAAGAATAGAATAGAATAGAATAGAATTAGAATAGAATAGAATAGAATAAGAATGGAATGGAATGGAATAGAATAGAACAGAACAGAATAGAATAGAATCAGAAAGAATAGAATAGAATAGAATCAGAATCAGAACAGAATAGAATGTAATTAAATTAGAATAGAATAGAATAAGAATGGAATGGAATAGAATGGAGTAGAATAGAACAGAACAGAACAGAATCAGAATCAGAAAGAATAGAATGGAATGGAATGGAATGGAATGGAGTGGAGTGGAGTAGAGTAGAGTAGAGTAGAACAGAACAGAACAGAACAGAACAGAACAGAACAGAATAGAATTCTTTATTGGCCAAGTGTAATTGGACACACAAGGAATTTGTCTTTGGTGCAAATGCTCTCAGTGTACATAAAAAGAAAAGATACATTCATCAAGAGTCAAGAATCATAAGGTACAACACTTAATAATAGTCATAGGGTACAATAAGCCATCAAATCATACTAGGAAACAGTCAATATAAATCGTAAGGATACAAACGACAAAGTTACAGTCATACAGTCAGAAGTGGGAGCGGATGAGCGATAAGGAGTAATGAGAAGATTAATAGTAATAGTAATGCAGACTTTGTAAATAGCTGGACAGTGTCGAGGAAATTATTTGTTTAGCAGAGTGATGGCATTCAGGGAAAAACTGTCCTTGTGTTATAGTGTCGTTTTGAGGGAAGGAGTTGAAGCAATTTATGTCCAGGGTTTGAGGGGTCTGTAAATATTTTCACAGCCCTCTTTTTGACTCGTGGAGTATACGGGTCCTCCACGGAAGGCAGGTTGGTGGTAATTGTTTTTTCTGCAGTCCTAATTCCTCTCTGGAGTCTGTTGAGTCCTGTTGGGTTGCAGAACCAAACCAGACCATTATAGAGGTGCAGATGACAGACTCAATCCTTCCACTGTAGAACTGGATCAGCAGCTCCTTGGGCAGTTTCAGCTTCCTGAATTGGCGCAGAAAGAACATTCTTTGTTGTGCTGTTTTGATGACATTTTTTATGTTAGGTGTCCATTTTAGGTCTTGTGTGTTTTGCCCCATTTTATGACCATTCTTGTCCCACCCCACCCTGTTCAGTGACTCCAGCTTTCCCCATCAACTCTGCTGGTTGGGCAGTCGCAAAAGGGGATCACGTGACACCCCCCCCCCCGGGGATGCTGCAACCATCATAAATTTGAGTCAGTGGCCGAGTATCTGAATTTGGATCAAGGGACCAGGAGGAATGCTGCAAAAGTTGTAAGCGTGAAAAAACGGGTCGTAAGTCCTTTTTTTCAGCACCGTTGCAACTTTGAGCGGTCACTAAACGAAGTCTGATAAATTGAGGGCTGGTAAACAGGATTTTAAAATAGAACTTTATTCATTAATTAATTGATTAATTAATTAATTTTATTAATTTTATTCATTTTTTAAATTTAATTTTTTAAATTTTTTAAAAAAAATTTAATTTTTTTTAATTTTTATTATTTATTAATTTTTTTAATTTTTATTATTTTTTATTTTTTTTAAATTTTTAAATTTATTATTTTATTAATTTCATTATTTTTAAATTTTTACTAATTTTATTAATTTATTAAAGTTATTGATTTATTGATTTATTGATTTATTAATTTATTTAACCTCTTTTCAACCTTTCTGAAAAATACCTCTGTTTTTAATGTCATATTCTGGAATATTGGTTGTACTTTTCATGGCCAGCTTATGTCTAGGTTAGAAAGTCAGAGGCTCTGAGTTCAAGTCTTGCCTTAGTCACGAAAGCTGGGTGGGTGACTTTGGGCCAATCACCAGGACCAGAGGTGGTATTCAGCTGGTTCTGAATGGTTCTGGAGAACCGGTAGAGGAAATTTTGAGTGGTTTGGAGAACTGGCCAATCCCACCTATGACTGGCCCTGCCCCCATCCATCCTCCACCTCCTGAGTCCCAGCTGATTGGCCGGATCTTCTTTGGTTGCCCTGCACAGGAGAACGGAGCTGGAAAGCAGGTTAGTGGGATGGGGAGGGGAGGGGGATTTTGCAGTACATCCTTCCCCTGCCATGCCCATCAAGCCACGCCCACAGAACTGGTAGTAAAAAAATTTGAATCCCACCACTGACCAGGAGATGGTGAGTTCTAGTCCTGCCTTAGGCATGAAAGCCAGCTGAGTGACTTTGGGCCAATCACCAGGAGTTGGAGAGTTCTAGTCCCACTTTAAGAGATTAGATGTCTGGACTTAGTTTCACATGAACCAAGCTCTAAACTTCCAGAAAAAGCTTCGATTTGGAAAGAAAACACATTCTCCGTTTTGCGCATGTGCACGCCCCTATTTGAAGCCTTGTCTTCTCAACGATTCCAAAAAGACAAGTTTTGTTTTGTTTTTGTTTGACTTCTTGCTCTTCAAATCGTGCGTTTTAAAACCTCATGCCAAAGTCATCCTGCCTCCTGTCTCCAAACCAATCCTGGTATGTCCACACCAAGGATTCCTTTTGCATTTTACATGACTCCAGGGTCTATTCTTCTCGCCTGTCAAGTCGGTTCAAATCATTCAATGTAGACTAGAACAATTTTCCACAGCTGGGTCTGTTGTTTATCCCGTGTGTATTTGGATCACAACTGCTGCACTCTCTCTTCTTCTTCTTCTTCTTCTTCTTCCTCCTCTTCTTCTTCTCCTCCTCCCCCTCCCTCTCCCCCTCCTCCTCCTCCAGAGAAAGCATTTTGGACCATTTCTACTCCATCAGAGAAAAGTGTTATTTTTCCAAATACAAATTCACTTACATGGTTCAACAGAATGAGTCATTCGTTTGTGAGGCAAAATTAGAATACCGAAATGCAACATTGTACACTCGACAATAATATAAAACGTGAACAATTGCGCATGAACTCACATGCAGCAGAATTGCGAGACAACTCTCAATTATTCAGGACTTGGACACGGTGTGAGATCTGTTGACTTCAGTGTGCTTACTTGAGAGTAAACTCAGCGTTTCTCTAGCACCTAATTTGGTTGGTGAGTCAAGGGGATAGTTGTGTTAAAGCCTGTTTTCCCTGTATCCTCCAGGCTTTGAGCCACACTTTCAATACAACCTTCGATGGATAATTGACTTCGTTAAAAACTACAAATTGCAAAAAAAAAAAAAAAAGAAATAAAATTCTGGCTATTATTATAGTGAAGTGAAATGAACTGTTCTCCTTCATCAACACTCGGTTGTTTCATTTGCTTCTACAAGCCTTTCAATGAAATCCTCCTTTTTAAAAAGTCCTTTTATTCAAAATACCGCAACGCTGTCAAAATGCGTTTGGTGCAATGGTAAATACCATTCCAGCTTGCTATTTTCCCAAATGAGGCCCCTATAGAAATTCAAAAAGATTTCTATAAAGTACCTTCCAGCTCTATTCTGATTGACTGATTGATTGCAGTCTGCTCTGGGTGTAATGTAACAGCAGTCTTAGCACGATTCTAATGTTTTAAAGGAAGTCTATGCAGATTCTCAGCCATTCAGGTCAGGATTGTCCCAAAAGTGCTTTTTTCAAGAGGCAACTGGATTTAATTGGTTCCTCCCCCCCCTTCTTTTAAGATGTTTCACTTTTCATCCAAGAATGAGCTGAAGTCTTAGTGGACAACCAGCTAAATAGGAGCAGCTGTGTGCAGCAGCAGCCAAAAGAGCTAATGCAATCCTAAGTTGAATCAACAGAGGGATACAATCAAGATCAAGGGAGGTACTAATACCACTCTATAAAATCCTCTTAGTAAGGCCACACCTAGAGTACTGCATCCAGTTTTGGTCACCGCACTATAAAAAGATGTTGAGACTGTAGAAAAAGTGCAGAGAAGAGCAACCAGGATAATGAGGAGACTGGAGGCTGAAACATATGATGAACGGTTGCAGGAACTGGGCCTGGCTAGTCTAGGGAAGAGAAGGACCAGGGGAGACAGGATAGAAGTCTTCCAATATTTGAGGGGCTGTCACAGAGAGGAGGAAGGGGGTCAAGCTATTTTCCAAAGCACCCGAAGGCCAGAGAAGGAATAATGGAGGGAAACTGAACAAGGAGAGATTCAACCTGGAAACAAGGAGAAACTTTCTGACAGTGAGAACCATCAACCAGTGGAACAGAAGTTGCCTTCAGAAGTCATGGGAGCTTCATCACTGGAGGCTTTCAAGAAGAGATTGGACTGCCATTTGTCAGGAATGGTGTAGGGTCTCCTGCTTGGGTGGGGGGTTGGACTAGATGACCTCAAGGTCCCTTCCAACTCTGCTCATCTGTAAGATCTGTAAGAGGGGGAAAGCCCCCCCCCCAAAAGTCCAGTTGCCTCTTGAAAAAAAAAGCACCTTTGGGGTTTTTTTTAAAGGAAGGTCTCTTCGTTGATCCTTGGAGGGGGGAAAGAGTCTGCGCCCGGCTGCTACAGCGATGCCTTTCTCTCCTCTGGCACCTCCGAGGCCATCCGAACCGGCAGGAAAACTCCCTTTCAAGTTGATTAACACCAGAGCCCGCGTACGAGGTGGGGCGCGTTTCTCGCGCCCGTTGGACCTTTTTTTTCCGCCTTTCTCTTTGCATTTGGAAATGGATAAGTCATGGAAAAAAACCCTTAGGGCCCCGGCGCGCCTTTGTTCTCTTCCCCCTTTTAATTTGATTGCAAACAGATGAAAGGCGCCATTGGAAGGTGGCGGGTTTGGGTGCCAATGGGAAGGGGGGGGCGACAATGACCCCCAGTCCGCAGAGCCCCCGAAAGGCGCTGGTAGCGTTTTAGGCTGCTCTCAAGTTGATCAAAGGCCCGCGACCCGTCTAGACAGCCGAGGTGTGAGCTCACAAGTGGCTTCCATTACGCGCCGGTGCAGGGCCATTGTTCTGGGGCTGGGCCCTGGGGGGCTGGTGGTGGTGGGAGGCTTGTGGGGAGGAAACCCCTGTTCTTCTTCACCAGCCAGCCGGTGATTGATTTCGGGGAGGTGGCCGAGCGCCCCTGGCCGGGGAAGGAAACCCACGCGGGGTTCGGCTGCGTCGGCTGGGCGCGCAACTGCCCGTCACTTTTAGCGCAAAGTGACACCTGAACGGAGCGCTGGGATCTCGGGAGGCTCCTTCCTTCCTTCCTTCAGGTCTCGGCTTCGAACTGGGGGGGAGGAGGAGGAGGAGGGGGAGGAGGAAGGACTGTGGGGTCCTTGGTGCTCTCTAAGCTTGGTAGTTTTCTTGCAGACGTTTCATGACCCAACTAGGTAACATCTTCAGTGTTAGAAGGGAGAGGGATTTGCAGAGAGGAGATGAAGATGATGGAGGAGGAGGAGGAGGACAATTTTGGAGTCCTTGGTGCTCTCTTTGTTTGGTGGATTTCTTGCAGATGTTTCATGACCCAACTAGGTAACATCATCAGTACTAGAAGGGGGGATTGCAGGGAGGAGGAGGAGGAGGAAACAATACAGAACAGAGAATAACAGAGGTGGAAGGGACCTTTGGAGGTCTTCTAGTCCAGCAGCCCCAAACTTTTGGCACACCAGTGACTGGTTCCCTGGAGAGATGGAGCAGCCAGGCAGGGTATTACATGCTGCCTGTATCCCGCAGATGGGGGGGGCTTCGCTTCTTTGCGCGGCCCAGTTTCTGGCATGCCAGGGCACCAAGTCCAGATGTTGCATGCAGACCCTTGTTCTAGTGCAACTGGGTGTGTGTGGGTGTGTGTGTTAAGCTGAGGACTCCCAGCAGCGAAACGAACAGAAGGTGAAAAAAGTGATGCTATGGTTGAAGTTGAGCACATCTCAGTTATGATGTTAAAGGAAGCAAAATATCTTTACCATCCCCAGGCATGGTCAAAACTTTGGAGCAACCCCTAAATGTTTGGAAATTGACAGTTGAAACATTGGACACACTCTAACATTGACTCCAAAGGTTTGGGGGTACTGAAACTTCCTCAGCTGAAAGGCAGGAAGCCTGCAATCCTGTCTCCCCCAGAATTGTTGTCTTCAACCCAAACTCTGCCTCCTCCTCTTCTGGGGTTTGGTAGTTCTCACTGCAGAATAACAGAAGGGACCTTGGAGGTCTTCTAGTCCAACCCACTCTGCTTGAGCAGGAGACCCTATAGCAGTGGTGGCAAACCTTTTTTGGCTCCCGTGCTGATAACTGCGCACGCACGTGCTTGCGCTCACTTGCATGCCAGCACCCAGAAGGTAATGCATGCTAGGCCCCCCATGCCCCCTGCGCATGCATGCACAATCCCCCTCGTGCGCTACTCATCTCTGCGCATGCACGCATGATCCCCCTCGTGCGCCACTCATCTCTGCGCATGCACGCACAATCCCCTCACACATCATGCATCTCCGCACATGCGTGTGAGACACCCCTGAGCACATTGCATGTCTGTGCAAGTGCGCATGTCTCCCATGCATCCCCTCTACCCCCTGCGCATGCACGCCAGATACCCAACAATCAGCTGTCGGGCAGCGGTGCATGCTTGCATGCGCAGTGAGGCTCTTCTGGGCGACCTCTTGTGTGCCGGGGGAAATGGCTCTGTGTGCCACTTCTGGCACACGTGCCAGAGGTTCACCATCACGGCCCTCTACCATTTCAGACAAGTGGCTGTCCAGTCTCTTGTTAAAAACCTCCAGGGATCAAGCACCCACAATTTCTTGTGGCAAGCTGTTTCATGGTTAATTGATCTCACTGTTAGGAAATTCCTTCTTAGTTCCAGGCTGCTTCTCTCCTGGATCAGTTTCCATCTGTTGCTTCTTGTCCTGCCTTCAGGTGCTTTGGAGAATAGAATGGCCCCCCTCTTCTTTGCGGCAGCTCCTCAAGTATTGGAAGATACTGTTGTATCAGTCGGGTCCTTCTTTTCTCTAGATTGGCCATTCCCAGTTCCTGCAGCCGTTCTTCATCTGTTTTAGCCTCCAGCCTCCTGATCATCTTAGTGGCTCTTCTGGAACAATTTCTGGAGGCAACTTCTGTCCCACCAGTTAATGGTCCTCACTGTTAGGAAGTTCCTCCTAAGTTCCAAGTTGCTTCTCTCCTTGATGAGTTTCCATCCGTTGAATCAGATTAGAGCTGGAAGGGATCTTGGAGGTCTTCTAGTCCAGCCCCCTGTTCAAGCAGGAGATCCTCTGCCATTTCAGACAAACGACTGTCCAGTCTCTTCTTAAAAACCTCCAGTGATGAAGCACCCTCAGCTTCTGGTGGCAAGCTGGTTAATCCACTGGTTGATCGGTCTCCCTGTTAAGAAGTCTCTCCTTAATTCCAGGTTGCTTCTCTCTCCTTGAGGAGTTTCCATCCGTGGTTTCTTGTCCTGCTTTCTGGTGCTTTGGAAAATAAGCACCAAACTTTGACTCCCTCTTCTTGAGGGTGGGGGAGGTCAATCCCGGCCTTCGACACACACACCCTGCTCTTCTTGGCTCGTCTGAAATTCAGCAGCATAGAAGAAATAACCTTTCCCTGGGCATCTGCATCTATGTTGCTTGAATAAGAGGGAGAAGGATTATGATCATCCTTACCTCTTCGCCTATTCTTCAGGGTCTCCTCTGGGTGCACCTTAACCTTTACAAAGGTAAGTGGGCTTAGTTAGAGCAGTCTCTGTGGTCATGTGGCTGGCATGACTAAACGCCTTCGAAGGCGCACAGAACGCTGTTCCCTTCCCACCAATGTGGTCCCTATTTTTCTACTTGCATTTTTTACATGCATTTGAACTTCTAAGTTGGCAGAAGCTGGGACAAGGAATGGGAGGTCACTCCATGACGCGGTGCTGGGGATTCAAACCGCCGAACTGCCGATCTTTCTGATCGACAAGCTTAGCCACTGAGCCACCAGCATCCATGACTTAGGAGTCATCATTTCCCCCACTAAACTGTTTCTCAGCCCTTCTGTGTCCTTCAGTCTCCCCCCATCCCTCCGGGAAGCCCCCTCCCAACCCCCATTCCCAGGCAAACTCAAAGTGATGACAAGTCAAAGACAACATTGGCTGGCCAGGCTTGGTGGTTCCCATGGTTGAGCCTCGGCTGAAGAACAATGAGCAAAACCTCCGCCTGTATTTTGTGTTGGTTTAAAAGTTTCTACCTTTGGAGACATCTGCGTGCTTGTGTGTGCATGCGTGCATCAAATTTTTACCCTCCGTTTTGTGGCTCCAAATGGCTCACAAAACCCAAAATTCAATAACAATTAAAAACCACAAATTCAGGCATACTTTTGCTGGGATTTTTTCTTCTTCTCAGATGAAAGTATTATCCAGTAGCACCATTGACCTCAGATATATACATAAGTAATGAGAGAGAAAGTGAATGACATCATTTCACAACAATGGTTTATTTGAAAGTGTTTTCTCGATGGCTTTTAGAGTTAACACATGAAAGCATTCCTTTGGTTAATAGAGTCACCCCCTCATACAATATATGTAGGCTTTCTAGCATAATTAGCATTTTCTCAAAATCACAAACTTTGATTTTTTCCTAACAAATCAAAAATCAGACAAAAGCGTGGCAAATCAACTACTATAAAGTGTAAACTACTACAGGTTGTCCTAAAGGCATTTAGTGACCGTTTGAAGTTACAATGGTGCTAAAATAAGTGACTTATGACCATTGTTCACACTTATGACCATTACAGCTTCTCCTTGGTCACGTGATCCAAAGTCAGATGCTTGGCAACCGGTTCTACTTATGACGGTTCATACTTATGATGGTTGTCGTGTCCCTGGGAGGGGTCACATAATCCCCTTTTGTGACCTTCTGACAAGCAAAGTCAATGGAGAAGCTAGATTTACTGAACAACCGTGTGCCCAACTTAACAACTTCAGCAATTCGCTTAATGACTGTGGAATGTCAAGTCATACAACGGGGCAAAGCTCGCTCAACAAACATCTTACTTAGCAACAGAATTTTTGGGCTCTGTTGTGGTTGTAAGTTGAGGGCTACGTGTTCTGTGTAGTGCTTTATTTCATACCAGTGGTGGGATTCAGCCAGTTTGCACCAGTTCACACGAACTAGTAGCTAACTTTTTCTGCAGTTTGGCAAACTGGCTGATCCCACCATTGGCTGGCTCCACCCCACCCCTTTTGAATGTGTCACTTAGATCATCTAAGAACTCAGAAGACTTTGATGTCACTGGTGGCATCCATTATTTTAATACTCTTGACCCCACTGCAGAGATGCCACTTTGGATATATACTGTCAGGATTCTGGCAGCTACCCCCATTTAAATCATGAGTCTCAAGCCAAACTTCCAAAACTTAAAGATTTATTAGGAGTAAACATGCCGGCACTGCCTGGGTGTAGCCGACTCTGAGGCACATCATTCATTGTCACCCTTGACCTTGGTTTTCCCTCCACCCCCTGAGAGTATCATAATTCATATCCTCCAATGGGACACATCCATAGCCAAGAATCATCAATCATGCTCTCCAGTTAGAATTTTGCCTGGCAGAAACTTTGGTCATCTAGTTACTATCTTTGAAAACATTTGTGGAATGCAGTTTCGGTTTGCAAGCTGTCATATGCTCCTTGCTCCCTTTCTGTTGGCAACTCTATAAAGACCATAGAAATATTTTATGAGTTGACATGTACAGGATATACACAATCTGTAATGTTTAAATTTACTGCTACAGTATTTATTTTAAAACAAAATTCATTCTAAGGAGAGGGGATCAACAGTGTCAAAATGTACTAGGCACATATGGCATATATACAGGATTAAATATGTATTTTGGATGTTCAGTAGTAGTAAATAAATAGAGAGGGAACTTGTATCTAATTGAGACCTTTGAGGCAAAGGGCTGGGCAAGACGAGCCACCCCACAAGGCAAGGCCGGGCGTGACAAGGAGTGATGGGGAGTGGCCAGGCGAGGTCCCCCCCTTGATGTGAGTGATGTTGAGTTCGCCACACCCACCCAGTCACATGACCACCCAGCCAGGCCTACCCAGCTGGTCATTCGGGCAGAGAACTGGTTGTTAAATTATTTGAATCCCACCACTGTTTCATGCTAAATGTGCTTATGAGCTGCTGATCCAGTTCTACAGAGGAAGGATTGAGTCTGTCATCTGCACCTCTATAACTGTCTGGTTTGGCTCTGCAACCCAACAAGACAGACACAGACTCCAGAGAGTAATTAGGACTGCAGAAAAAAAAACAATTACCACCCACCTGCCTTCCATGGAGGACCCGTATCCTGCATGAGTCAAAAAGAGGGCTGTGAAAATATTTACAGACCTCTCACATCCTGGACATAAATTGTTTCAACTCCTTCCCTCAAAATGATGCTATAGAGCACTGCACACAGAACAACTAGACACAAGGGGAGTTTTTCCCCCGAATGCCATCACTCTGCTAAACAAATAATTCCCTCAACATTGTCCAACTATTTACAAAGTCTGCACTACTATTACTGTTAATCTTGTCATCACTCCTTATCACCCATTCCCTCCCACTTGTGACTGCATGACTGTAATTTTGTCGCTTGTATCCTTATGATCTATATTGACTGTTTCCTAGCATGATTTCATTGCTTATTGTACCCTATGACTATCACTAAGTGTTGCACCTGATGATTTTTGACTCTTGATGAATGTAACTTTTCTTTTCTGTACACTGAGAGCATTTGCACCAAGACAAATTCCTTGTGTGTCCAATCACACTTGGCCAATGAAGAATTCTATTCTATCTATTTTGATACATTTTGGCCTGTTTTGCTGGCAGGAGATGCTGCCTGTAAAACATTTTATAGGTTTTCCTTACACGATGTGGCCCATGTTATTATTATTTTGTTTCTCTCCCATAAAGTTTGCCATTGATTCAAATCGATACCATATCCAAAATGTTTAGCCCACGCCAACATCGTTTTGTTTACCTGCTCTTGGGGGGAAGAGCTGAAATATTTGACTTCAATTCCCCCCCACACACACACACACACACACACACACACACACACACACAGCAAATAACATTTTCCAATCCTCTCCTGAAAAACGGCTTTCACAAGCAGATAAGATCAAAACCCAAGGACCCCTTTGTCTGCGTGAACGCAGCCTCTCCGCTCCGGGTTTCATTGTTTTCCTTTCATAATTAGCTTTCGCACAGCTTTGTCACCCTAATGCGTCTGGATATTCTTCGGTTAATCAAACGGAACAAGAACAAGAGGGCCCTGCTTGCACCATGAGGTCACTTCTAGCAGGGAACTGGATTACAACCCCCCCACTGAAAAACAGCAGAGCTGGGAAGCGTGACCTGATCAGTCCTGACAGCCACTGCCACATGAAGCCTCCCCACAGCTGCGATGGGAAGATGCTTTGAGCTGTTATCATAACTACCATCTCCTCTCTTTTAAAGCCCATCGAAACAGCTTCGCATTCTCCAGCAGCTATTGTCAAGGAGGGTGTCCGCTGCATTTGAACAGCCTGAATTGCTTGAACGTTTTTAATCGTAGCTTAAAGCTCTCGCGCGGATCATTTAAAGCAGCGTTCATCCATTTGAGAACGATCCTAGCAACCCCAAGTAGGACCAAACGGCATAGAGAGGCTTTAAAAATGGAGCTGCCTTTCCTTGAATTAATAATGCGAGATCGGCAAAAATGTTCCCCAATACAAAACCAGAATGCTGGAAATGCAAACAGAAGGAGGGAACATTTTTTCATATGTGGTGGCAATGCCCCAAAGCCAGAAAATATTGGATGAAGGTACAGGAGGTAACAGAACATCAAATAGAATTTAAACCCGAACTGTTCCTACTGGGAATAATTAAAGGGAAATTTAGCAAACAAATCCAATACATCATATTGCATATAATAACAGCAGCGAGGATAATTTTCATGCAGGGTTGGAAATTAGAAAATATACCATCCGAAGAGGTATTAATACAAAAAATATTGAAATGTGCCGAGATGGACAAACTTACAATAGAACTAAAAGGCAAGGAGGAATCAGAATACTATGTGGTATGGGATAAATGGTATAAGTGGATAGAATATATGAATAAGGATTAATGTATAGAAATAAATGTAAATATATGTAATATCAATGACACAATACTGTTAACAATGTAAATAGAGATGTATATTTAAATTAAATAAAATAAAGCAGCATCCATCCATTTGAGAATGAACCTAGCAACCTCAAGTAGGATGAAACCATGTAGAGAGGCTTTAAAATGGAGCTGCCTTTCCTTGAATTAATAATGGAGTGTTTCAAAATGGTTGTCCAAACCCCAATGCCCCACATCCAGGTTTTGTACTTTGCAGATCACTCTAGGAGATTATTAGTGTCTCAGTCATTTCCATCACCATCATGAAGCCGCTTCAAAAAAAGGATGGTCCTTGAAGGTCCAAGGATGTTTCCAGAAATATAGAGAATCTGATGCCAAGTGGCTTAACATTTATTTGGGTTGGAAAAAACCAGTGGTGGTTGTTTTTAATCTGGGTGAGCAAAAGTAACTCCTGCTTTGGTAGGTTGTTTTTGAACCAATTTTTCAGAGATTTGAGGTTTTTTTAAGGGAGGGAGTGGAAATGTTGCAGATGCTGGAAGGAATAGCTAATACCCTAGAACAGGGGTCTCCAACCTTGACAACTTTAAGACTTGTGGATCTCAACTCCCAGAATTTAGCTTTGCTGGCTGAGAAACTCTGGGAGTTAAAATCCACAAGTCTTAAAGTTGCCAAGGTTGGAGACCCCTGCCCTAGAAGATAAGACTCAAGATCCAGATGGATTTTGACAGACTTGAACACTTGAATGAATTTTAATGTAGAGAAAAGGAAAGTCTTACCCTTAGGCAAGAAAAACCAAAAGTACACATATAGTCTGGGTGAAACCAGGCTTAATAGCAGTAACTGTGAGAGGGATCTTGGAGTCCTAGTGGATGACCAATTAAATAGGAGCCAACAGCGGCCATTTCTTCCAGGGATCCTCCACAGCTGTGACCAGATCATGGTGCAAGTGGGACCCAAAGAAGAGAGAGAAACCTCGGTCCTAGCTTTGATGGTCCACTGGTAGTGGGTGCAAGCTCCTCCTTGTAGGTCCTCCTCAGGGGTGGGATTCCACCGGTAGAACAACTGGTTCGGTGATCATGTGCTTTGCGCATGCACACATGCTTTGTATGTGCATGCGCTCCGCATTTGAAAAAGCTCTAATACTTTCTACTGCAGTCCCTGTGAATAAAACAGCTGAGGTGAGGCAAAACACTGCCACGTGAATCAGCCATGCTCTAAAAAAGGGAAATAAAGCACAGGAAAGAGCAGGGGCAGGCGGGCGAACCAGAGGTGATATTCAGCAGGTTCTGACCAGTTCTGGAGAACCAGTAGTGGAAATTTTGAGTATTTGGAAAACTGGCAAATATTCCCTCTGACTGGCCCCACCCATATCTATTCTCTGCCTCCTGAGTCCCAGCTGATCAGCTGGGTCTTCTTTGGTTGCCCTGCAAAGGAGAATGGAGCTGGAAAGCAAGTTAGTGGGGTGGGGAGGGAATGGGGATTTTGCAGTATCCTTCCCCTGCCAGGACCACCAAGCCATGCCCACAGAACCAGTAGTAAAAAATTTTGAATCCCACCACTGGGGCAAACCCATATGCTTGTCGCAACGAACCAGTTCACTGCCAGCTGATCTTCAGAGCAAGAGGTTCACCCGAACCAGTCCAATCCGGTAGAATCCCACCCCTAGTTCTCCTCCTTGGCCCGACTCCCCCACCTTTCTCATATCTCCACCACAAGAGCATAGAGGAACTGACCTCTTCCTGGCTGCCATCGAGGAAATGGGGGTGTTAATGGTTGGTTGCGAAGCCAGAAGGCGAGAGGAAAGGCCTCTGGAGAAGGCCGAGTGGAGACACTTCAGAGGGAGCTGATAATCTGTCAGTTCCTTTCCCCATGGAGCTGGCTGAGAGCTGGCAAGCTGATCCCTTGACTGGCACTGAGTAATAGAGGAGGAAAGGGGACACATTCAGGATGAGCAGAAGGGAGGAGAGGAGGTTATACCTTGGCCTCTGCTGCACCCCAGTTGGGAATACTTGTGAAAGAGTTTGTTGATTCTGAATTAAAAGAAGGGGGGGTGAGGATAACATTGATTTCTTTTATCAACCCTCCGATGAAGAAGGTGGGCACTTCTCATCCTCCATTGGCAGAGATGCAAGTGGGGACCTTTCAGGAGTGTGGGGGAGTGGCAGGGATGGGTTTCTACGGGTTTGGACTGGTTCGAGTGAACTGGTAGTTCCGGTGATCATTTGGCCCCACCCTTTTTTGTGCTTTATTTCCTGGTTTTTGAGCACAGCTGATTCATGCGGCAGAGCGGTTTGCCTCGCATCAGCTGTTTTCTTCACTGGGGCTGCAGCAGAAGGTGAGTATTATAGCTAAAAATGGTCTTTTCTAAATGCTATGTACACACACTCACCGATCTGGTTGTTACACCGGTTGCATCGCACCCTTGGGAGTGGGCTTGCTCCTCGCATGCATGTTTGGAGACTAGAAGAGTTCCAAGAAAGGAGGAAGAGGATAAACCAAGATGAGCACCAAAGTTAGGCGAAACCCTCAGGATGACCATGGAGTTGTTAGCTTCTTTTAATCTTCTTTTGCAAACTTTTAATTAAAAAAAAATTAAAAATCAGAACTCCAGAGTTCCAAGATAGGACCTAGGACAGTGGTGGCTAACCTTTTTGGGCTCCTGTGCCAAAAATTGTGTGTGCGCTTGCAAGCATGCGCTCACATGCCAGCACCCAGAAAGCAATGCACACCCCCATGCCCCCTGCACATTCATGCGCAATCCCCCCACCACCCTCTTACCTGCACTGCACCTCCTAGCTGAGTTTTGGCCTGTTAGAGGCCTTTTTCGGCCTCACAGAGGCTTGAGGAAAGCTTCTGCAGGCTTTGCAGGCTGAAAAATGGGTCCGTTTCATCACTTCTGGCATTTCAGGAAATATAGGAAGTGATGAAACGGGCCTATTTTTCGGCCTCCAAAGGCTTTCCTCAAGCCTCTTGGAGGCCGAAAAATGCCTCAATTAAGCTGAAAATCAGCTGTGAGGTGCACTCATGCGCAGTGACGTAAATTTGCCTGTGGCTTGTGTGCCAACACAAATGTCTCTGCATGCCACCTGTGGCACGCAAGCCATAGGTTTGCCATCACGGACCTAGGAAAATCCAAATCTGCAGACTTTTCCAGTGAGGAAGCAAAACCAGATGGCTGAAGTGGATAAGGTGGATTTCTCCGAACACTTAGAGGGGATCAAGGAC
>CM019151.1:59806277-59821822 GCA_009733165.1 Naja naja | reverse complement strand
TGCCTGGCACTCCTGTATTCAAAATCAACGAGCTGGGCTTCAGTCCCAGTTCAAAGCTCATCCATCCTTTTCTTGGGGAGGAAAAGAAAGGAGAATGCTAAAATGGATTCCTTAATCTGCTGGGAGGTTCTCTAGGGACCGGAAATGCGGATGGTAATATAATATATGCAGGTCCAGGAGGTGCCTTTTTGCTCTATGGATGCCCAGTGAGGAATTTCTGGTGACCTTCAGGGTTCTTCAGACCTTCACCAGTGGTGGGATTCAAATAACTTAACAACCATTCGGCCAGGGTCAGGTTGGCTGTTGTGGGAGGTGTGGCCTATCCCCATCCTCCAGCTGTACCGCCCATGAAGGATCAGCCTCCCATGATGGCCAACCTGATCCTAAGTGAACCAGCTGTTAAATTACCCTCCCCCCCGCTATCAAAGTGGATCCTGGGTGTTGCACTGCAATGGAGAAACAGGCAATGAAACAGCCTGCATGAGGGAAGGAGGAGGAGCAGGGAGAAGAAAGAGGGAAAGCGGCTTTTTCCTTCCCTTGCACTGGCCACTCCATAGCCCGTTTCTCCATTGCAGGATAGTGCCCAGGATCCACTTTGATAGCCGGAGGTGGGGTGGGGAATTTAACAACCGGTTCACTCAAACTGGTGTGAACTGGTTGAATCCCACCACTGAGCTTCACATGATATATCAAGTCAGAACAGGACAACTCGCCATGGCAAACTCATCACAGGGCGCTTGCCAGAGTCAACTCACCAGCTCATCATGGGACAACAACTTACCACGGCCAACTCGACACCAGACAGCTCGCTGCAGGACAATTTGACAATTCAATTCAATTATTTAAAATCATTAAATTTTTTTAAAATGGCATTCACATTTCATTTTGTTCCTCATTTCTTTAATGATTCTATTCCACCATTACTTCAATATTAGTGTAACTCTTGTCCTGCAGCGAGTTGGCCATGGCAAGTTGTCCTGCAGGGAGTTGGCTGCTCCAAGCTGGTTGTGGCAAGTTGTCCTGGACCCATCCCAAATGACAGCACAAACCTTGCTGGTTCCACAACACCTCCCACCTGTGTTGTGCTCTTCCATCAAATCTGGAGGTGGTTTCAGCTCAGCATTCACAGGAGAAGTTTCCAGGTGTGGTCAGAAGGGGACCCAGGATCCTTCAGCCTGCTGGGGCCTCTTCTCTCTGCAACTTGGCTCATCCAGTCAACCTTATCATTCTCTTGAAAAGGGCTGTTCTTCAGATGGCAGTAACCTAATCAAGACTCTACTGTGTAAAAACAGATAGCGGGTAATTCTGACAGATATTGCTTTAACTCCCCCCTTCTGCACCCTCGGGTGGGTGCCTACAATCCTCTTAAGTGGTGGAGATGATGGACAGAGAGCAAGAAGCTGATAAAGACTGCGCCCGTCGGTCCTTTAGGACCCTGAGAAGAGGATACTTGAAAAATAAGCCAGCACCGTTGCTATCACTGAGGGCAAGTATGTTGCCCAAGGAAAGACATTGGCATAAATCTGAACATTGGGAAACAACAGATGTTGCTTTCCAAGGGCAAAAGGAGAAGAATAATGATTGGGAGCAACGATACAATACAGAGCAGATTGACCGTTTTTTTCAACACCAAGCAAATGGTCTCTTGCAGGAATGTGTGTATGTATGCCTGTGCTTGGAGGGGGGCTGTTTGTGTGTGTATCACGAAATAATAAGTGGAGGGAAGGAGAATCCAAGGACATCCTGGAAATGTTCTGATGGAAACGTGACAGCAAAGTTGGTGGGCATGTGCAAACCAGTGGTGGGATTCTGTGATGACCCGGGGGGGGGATACAAAATAAACAGTCACAAAAACCTGGTGAAGCCCCTTTTATTCCTTCACTTTGCTTCCAAGCTCCAAATATCCTTGACTGGAGATAAAAAAAAAAACTCCCACACAAGCAGTTACGAAAAGGAGGGAAAAAACAACACAAACCAGGCAAGATAAGGGCTGGAAGACGTCCACAAATATCAGAACACACAGTGGGAAGGATGCCAAACTCAGAGAGCAACCATAAACTAGAGATATTTCCATGCTTTGTTTCCAGGATTCACCTGTATGCATGTCTGTCCTCTTATTCAGTTGTCACAGCTGCAGCCCATGAAGAGGATCAAGGCCCTCTCCTCCCAAGTAGACCACGTCTCTCCCTTATCCTCTCCTCCCTGCATGCCCTAGGATGGAGAGGGGATGGTTCTGGGTCCTCCTCTGACTGCTCAGCCAGCCTCTGCCCTTCCCCAGCCTCCTCCACAACCTCCAGAGCCACACCTCCACTCCCTGTCCGCTGTTCCTCCTCTCCCTCACAGTCAGTCTCCACCAGGGGAATGACAGATTCAGCCAGTTCACACCACTTCAGGAAAACTGGTTGTTAAACTTTCTGAGCAGTTTGGTGAACTGGTTTTTGGAAGAAATCATTAGGGTCAGGGAACCAGTGGTTAAATTATTGGAATCCCACCTACGGGTGCAAACTCCAAACCATTGTAACTTAGGTTTGTTTCTTGGTTTCCTGGAACAGGGATACCCAAACTCTGGTCTGTGGACTGACATCGAGCCACAGCATGCCAGAAACCAGGCCATGTAAACAAGCAAAGCCCCACCCACAAGATGCAGATCCCTTTAGTCCCTGGGAAAACCTCTCTCCACAGAACCAATCCCTGGTGCCCCAAAAGTTTTGGAAGCCACTGAAATTGAGAATTCCACAGTTCCCAGCTGCTCCTTCTGCTGGTGAGGATTTGTGCAGAACAAAGTGTGATTGAACTGGGAAGAGTCCAGAGAAAGAAACAGACTTGGGTGGAGTGGGGTGGGGTCATTGTCCCTTCAGCTCCCCCTGATTAAAGAGGGATTCTCCACCCCTCCCCAAAAGCTGGGAAAGTGAAGCTGAGGCCCCGTGGCTCTGGAAGATTGCTATTCATGGAGATCGGTAAAAGTCAAGCTAGGAAATCATGCCTGATTTTTGTTTCTTTGTGTGTCTGTGTGGAACGAAGTCCTAACAGCATGGCTTTCTAAAAAAATTCTTTGTAGAAACTTGAAAAGTCACACCTGTATTCTCAGCTGTGCATTCCATTCTTCAGAGTGAGCAGGAAGATATTATTTATACCTTTCTGGTGGCTTAGATATTTTCCTTTGAATCATCCCTCTATTTTGCAGGAAGGAAATGACCATTTTTATTCCTTTTTCACCATCTTTTCACTTTCTTGGATATTTTCTGTTTAGAAGCCAGCTCCAAACAAAGACAATCCTGCTTCTCCTTTTCTATGATATCGAGCTGTTTACATGAAATAGTGAGTAAGCCCGACCACATAGTTTCATAGCAAATCACAGGTATAGAGTTAGTATACAATATATACTAGCTCTATACCCGTGCTTCGCTACGAAACTATGTGGTTGGGCTTAGTTTTTGGGGAGGAAAATAAGGGGGGGGGAAATTCTGCCTCTGCCTATCAGCATGCATTGGTATTCATTTGGCTAGTGTCGTGTCAGTGTGTGAGAGAGTTGAGGGCTGTTTGGAAACTGAAACAGTATTTGCTGTGTGAGCAAGAAGGAGACAACAAGGAGCCTGGGCATGGCTTAGCTCAACTGTTCTGTACTAAAGCTGCTTGGTGCTGCTGTGAAACTGAAACAGAAACTCCTCTCCTCTGCTTGTGTTTTGCATTTGGAACAGATTTCTTTCTAGGTGAGGAGGGGGAGTAGAACTCCTTAGCATCAGAGCGTGATAATAATAATAATATAGGAAATACCCTAAATGCTCTGATGGTCATTTTGAAGAATCCTTTCTTAGTGAGCACCTGGAAGCCAAGAGGAACCTACGTGCCAAATTTCAAGTTTGTAGGCTTTACAGTTCTGGAGATTTTGTGATGATGCCTGAGTGGCATTTCGCTTTTCTATAGATAGATTTTCTCCTTTTAAAATAAAGTTTGATTTTATTTATCTCTGGTGAGATTGGTCCATCTCCCATGAGAGGAAGAAAAGCTGAAACGGCTATTCGGATCTCTTTGGAGTGAATGGCTATATAGGCAGCTTTGAACTTATGACCATAATTGAGCTCAAAATTTCTGTTGTTAAGTGAGACATTCGTTAAGTGAGTTTTGCCCCATTTAATGAGCTTTCCCACCACAGTTGTTAAGTCAATCACTGCAGTTGAAATCACCTGTGTCGATATTCCGACTCAAACCTTCAGGTCGGCAACATAGAACCCAGAGCCACGAAGTCTGAAATTTGACGAGAAGGAAAACATGACTTAATAAGTCAGACACGGACATAATAATCCACATTGTGTAAGAAACAGGCACGGGGTTTTGGTAGGAAGAAAACCTCTGCATGTCAGTTGCAGCGGTCTTGACAGAAGGAGCTCAGAAAATAAATACCTTATTATTCCCGTGTCTCAGTGAGCAGCTACAAGCAATGTCCTGCAGCAAACATGGATGGCTGTGGCTTATGTACGAGTGGCCGGGTATTAATCTGGGATGACAGCTCAAAGTTTGGGCTTGCGCCTTTCTTAGCTTCTCCTACTTAATTAGTAACCTTTCACCTTATCCCAAGCAGGGAGAATTGCTACTGGCTAAGCAGGCAGGTCATACATCGAAGTCTACTAGCTAAGCTTTCCAGTCCTGGACTGGCGTCATTCCTTCTCTTTCTCACCCTTTTGAATCAGCCCTGGGGGTGCCACAGCTGGCTTCTGATTAGGGGTCCCAAAGCTTGGTTAGGAGACTTGGAACAGCCCCATGGAATGGGGTTGGTTCCCCCCCCACACTTGGTCCACGGAGAAAGATTCGTTATCGCGTGCAGAGTTTGCATCTACACAAAATTAACACAACATTAACACTGTGCATCATTACGATGAATTCATTTGGTGAATGACGTGTTGGTACTTTAGCAGGATTTTAATCCCAGCAGTAAATGGAGAACAGACGTTAATACGGTTTTGTGCACGTAGCTGTTAAGACGTTCTTTCCTTCTTTCCCTCCTTCCACTTTGAAGAGCAGTAAATGGAGAACAGACTTTAATGTATTTTATTTATTTGATTTGTTAATCACTTACAAGATAATAGGTATAAGTATAAACATAGTTATGAATACATGAAATGGATAAATATGAGAAAAATAAAAAGAAATAATAGGACAGGGACGGTAGGCACGTTGGCGCACTTATGCACGCCCCCTAATAGGATTTTAATATGACTTTAATATGGTTTTGTGCACAGTAGTTGTTAAGCCCTTCTTTCTTTCTTTCCTTCTTTCTTTCCTTCTTCCTTTCCTTCTTCCACTTTGAAAAGCAGTAAATGGAGAACAGACTTTAATTTGGTTTTGTGCAGAGTAGCTGTTAAGCCCTTCTTTCTTTCTTTCCTTCCTTCCTTCTTTCCTTTTTTCCTTCCTTCTTCCACTTTGAAGAGCAGTAAATGGAGAACAGACTTTAACATGGTTTTGTGCACAGTAACTGTTAAGCCCTTCTTTCCTTCCTTCCTTCCTTCCTTCCTTCCTTCCTTCCTTCCTTCCTTCCTTCCTTCCTTCCTTCCCTGTTTAGTGGATGATTCCTTCAACATGAGCCAGCAGTGTGCGGCAGCAGCCAAAAAAGCCAATACAATCCTTGGTTGGATAAACAGAGGCACAGAAGCAAAATTGCATGAGGAATTATTACCGCTTTATAAAGCCTTAGCAAAACCATGCCTGGGATATTGCATCCAGTTTTGGTCACCACCACGTTACAAAAAAGATGTTGAGACTTTGGAAAAAGTGCAGAGAAGGGCAACTAAAATGATTAAAGGCCTGGAGACTAAAACATATGAAGAAAGGGGTTGCAGGATTTGGGTATGGCTAGTCTAGAGAAAAGAAGGACCAGGGTGGACGTGAGAGCAGTCTTCCAGTATTTGAGGGGCTGCCACAAAGAGGAAGAAGTCAATTTATTTTCCAAAGCTCCTGAAGGCAGGAGAAGAAGCAATGGATGGAAACTAACCCAGGAGAGAAGCAACCTGGAATTAAGGAGAAACTTCCTAACAGTGAGGACAATTAACAGGTGGAATAAAAGTTGCCTTCAGAAGTTGTGGGTGCTCCAACACTGGAGGTTTTTAAGAAGAGACTGGACAGCCATTTGTCTGAAATGCTATAGGGTCTCCTGCTTGAGCAGGGGGCTGGACTAGAAGACCTCTAAGGTCCATTCCAGCTCTATTCCAATTCTGATTCACTTCTTTTTTTTTTTTTAATTTTTAATTGATTTTATTTAGTAATTACACATAACCAAACAGATAAACACTGACATAAACAAAACGTAAAACATATATTATAGTCGAACCCAGTACGGCTAGGCTCATGACATTCTTTGTCCATCATTTAGGTCCAATTCAAAAAGTCAGTTAAGTCTTTTTCTTGTCTAACCATCCATAGAGGTTATTCCAAGTTCTGTAATAGTCCGTTTCTTCCTTGTTTTTAATTTCCAATGTCAATTTGTCCATTTCTGCACTCCATTATTTTCTTTATAAGTTCCGCTTCTGTTGGAGTTTCAGTGTTTTTCCACTTCTGTGCAAAGGCCATCCTTGCCGCTGTGATAATATGAATCATTAAATAAAAGATTTCCTTCGGTATGTCTCATTGGTGATTCCCAGTAAAAAAATTCTGGTTTAAAATTAAACTCTACATCACAAATTTCTCGTAAGCATTGATGTATTCCTTTCCAATATTCTTGGGCCTTTCCACAACTCCACCATATGTGATAGTATGTACCTCTTTCCTTATTGCACTTCCAACAAAGAGAGGAAAATTTATTGTTCATTTTAGATAGTCTTGCTGGTGTTATATGCCATCTGTAAAATAATTTATACAGGTTTTCTTTAAATGGAATTGCAAGAGTTATTTTTTATTTCTGGTCCAAATATTTTGCCAATCGTTCAGGGCAATACTATGACCGAAATCTCTCATCCAGCGTATCATTGTTTCTTTAACAATTTCTTCTTCCAACTTAGTTTGTAGTAATACTTGATATGTTTTTTAATCATTTTTACATCTGGCCCTAACAAGATTTCATCTAATTCCGTCCTAGTTTTACTAATACCCAATTCCTTTTTGTCTTCTGCATGTTTAGCTTGGAGTTGTAGATAGGCCCACCATTCCAATTCTATTCCCTGTTCATTCAACTGCTGTCTAGTTTGCAAATCTCCTTTTTCATCTAACAGTTCTTCATAAGTAATGATTTTATCGTGTCTTAGCAAGTGTGGATGCATCAAAGCCTCTAATGTTGATATCCAGATTGGTATTTGAATATACATTTGTTTCTTAATTTTGAACCAGGTGTGTAGAAGTGTTTGTCTTACTTTGTGTTTCAAAACATAGCTGTGTCCCTTTAAACTATCTTGTCTAAGAAAAGAGTGCCATCCTGTCTGGAGATTATAGCCTTCTAATGTTAGTATCCTTGTATTTGTATGATTTATCCAGTCTTTTATCCAAGTCATAATTGCAGCACTATAATACAGCTCCCAATCCGGTAGACCAAATCCCCTCTTTCAGTTGCATCTTGTAATAATTTTAATTTTATCCTTGGTCTCCTTCTTTGCCAAATAAAATTTGATGTCAGTCTATTTAATTCATCAAAAAGGGTTTTTTAATTTTATGGGAGCATTTTGAAAGAGAAATAGAATTTTTGGTAATATATTCATTTTGATCGTAGCTATCCTGCCCATAAAGGATAATTTTAAATTGTCCCATCTTATTAGATCTTCCCTTATTTGTTTAATAAGTGGGTCATAATTATCTTTCTTGAGTGTGCTATATCTAGGGGATATAATAATTCCTAAATATTTAATTTTTTCGACAATTTCAATGCCCATTGTTAAGGTCAATATTTCTTTCTGTTTACTCGTCATGTTTTTAGTGATCATTTTTGTTTTCTTTTTATTTATTTTTAATCCTGCTACTAAACCAAATTCATCCAATTTTTGTAAAAGTTTAGGCCCTGAAGATTGAGGTTCTTCCAAAATGAAAAGAAGGTCATCTGCAAATGCCTGTAATTTAAATTCTTCCCTTTTTACCTTTAGTCCTTTTATATCATTATCTTTTTTTGATTGTTCTAATTAAAGCCTCTAATGTCATAATGAACAACAGTGGTGACAATGGACAGCCTTGTCTCGTTCCTTTTTGTATTTGAAACTTTTCTGTAAATTCCCCCGTTAATTAAGATTGTAGCATATTGTTTTTGATAGATAGCCTTGATTATATTAGAAAATTTGGGTCCTAACTTCAAATATTCACTCTGCTGTAAAATAAAGTCCCATTTCACATTATCAAATGCCTTTTGGGCATCTAAGAATAACAATGCAGCTTGTTCTGCTCGATCCTCATAGTACTCTAGTATATCCAACGCTACTCTGATATTGTTTCTGAGATGTCTCTGAGGGAGAAAGCCATTTTGGTCCGGGATATGAGTTTATTGAGTATTTTTTTAATCTCTCTGCCAGGATCGTCATAAAGATTTTGTAGTCTACATTAAGGAGAGAGATTGGCCTATAATTCCCTGGTTCTGTTAGATCGGAGCCTATTTAGGGATGATGGATATTTTAGCTTCTTGCCATGATTGAGGACAATTCGCTTTATCTAAAACTTCATTGAAAATTTTTACCATTTCTTTTCCTAAAATTTCTTGTTGTGTTTTATAGATCTCTGCTGGTAAGCCATCTGGACCTGGGACTTTATCTGTTTTTGTTTGTTAATTGCCACATAGATTTCTTGAAGGGTTATAGAATGGTTTAACGCTTTTTGATCTTCTTCTGAAATTTGTGTGAGATCTGCATTTTTAAGTATTCTAAAATTTGGTCTTCTGTAACATAACTTGTCTCTGTGTATAAATCTTTATAGTATTTTTGAATAATCTGCCTTTTATCCTCCTCTTTGTAACATATATCCCCTTGTTCATTTCTTAATTTAGTAATCCATCTTTTTCATTCTGTTTTTAAGCTTAGAGGCTAACCAACGTCCTGGTTTATTTGCATTTTCAAATTGGTATTGTTTTGTCCTCTTTAGTTTCTGGGCTAGTTCTTCTTTCTCAGTTAAATTTATTTTGTGTTTAATCTTATTCAATTGAGATTTAATTTGCTCGTCTTGTGGGGTGGCTTGTAATCTTTCGTGCCATTCATCATATTCCTGCTGTAGTTTTATTTTCTTTTGTCTTTTTTCTCTATTTTTCCTGGCCATATATTTAATAGACACTCCTCTCATCACTGCTTTAGCAGTGTCCCAATTGTTTTGAAGGGAGGTGTCATGAGGGTCATTTTCTTGAAAAAAATTCTAATTCTCTTGTCAATATTTTATTAAAAACTTCATCTTTTAGAATCGATCTCTGGAGCATCCAATTGTTTGATTGTGGTTGTTGCCCTTCCCATCTAAGCCTAATCATATTATGGTCTGCTAGTGTAGTTGGTTCCATTGTTATGTCTAAAATTCCTGAGTTTAGTTTTTGGTCGCCCAAACCATGTCAAGTCTTGACCAGGACATGTGACGGTTAGAGTAATGAGTAAATTGTTTTTGTTCATGTTCCTCTCTCTCCAGACATCACTAATATTAAATTCCTTCATGAGATCAAAGAATATTTTTGGTAATTTTTTTTCTTTTCTAGATTGGTATTATTTCCTTTATAATCTAATAGTTTATTTACGACTGCATTAAAATCCCTGTAATAAATAACTGTTGATATTGCAATTCTTTGAGTTTGTCATATAATTTCTGAAAGAAGATTCTTGGGGGCCATTTGGAGCATAAATTACCACTAATAAACATTTAATTTGTCCAAGTTCAACTTCTACCATAAGTAACCTACCGTCTTTGTCAGAGTATATTAGTGAAGCAGGGATTTTATCTTTTATATAAAGTGCTACTCCTCTTTTTTTTTTTGATCTAAAGCCGCAAACATATTACCTAATTTTTATTCTCTAATAGATGTTTCTGTTTTTGGGTGATATGGACTTCTTGTAGTGCTATAATGTCTGCTTTTTGAGTTTGTAAGTGCTTAAAAACCTTTTTCCTTTTACTGGTGAGTTTAATCCATTTATATTCCAAGAGATCAGGTCAGATAGGTTTGCATTTTTATTGGATCCTATATTTAGCGCTTCTCGTAATTCTGATGTCCATGAGTTCTTCTGGGACTTCTGGATTTCTCTTGCTGTCATCTGTGCTATCAGTTATATTTACCTTTTTATATGTCTCCAATCCTTTCCTTTCACCTCTCCTAGCTTCCTCCCTGTCTTCATCTACTCCTTCCCTATTTAATTGTTGATCAAAAAACATCTCTGCCTTTTCTATAGTATCGATTTTATATTTCTTGTCTTGCCAGGTTACCATTATACCTTCTGGGATTAACCATCTAAAGTTAATATTTTGTTTTATCAATTTGGTCGTTAGAAATTGATATGGTCTTCTTAAATCTCTTATTTTTTTGGGGGTTTGTTTAAGAATTATTATTGTTTTGTCGGCATATTGTAAAATATTGTCTCTGGATCTATATAGAATTTCATCTCTAAGTGATTTCTTGACAAATTTAACGTGTATCTCTCTCGGTAGATTAAATCTCCTAGCATAGTTGGTTTGGACTCTGTACAGTTCGTCAATTTCCCTCATTAGATCTCCTTTTTGCATCTCTAATGTGCCAGCTAGAATGTCTGTCATGACCTCCCATAAATTTTCCTCCCTTTCTTCCTTCACGTTTTGGAATCTTAAATAGTGTGCAGCTTTTTCTGACTCGAGATGGATAATTGCAGTTTCTAATTCTTTGTTCTCTCTTGTTAACTTTTCTGTCAACTCATCTACTCTCTTTTCCTCTTTAATCACCTTTGTTTCTATTTCTAGTATTTTTCCTGATTTTTCCTCATCTCCTGCTGAAATATTTCAAATTTTTCGTCTATCTTTTGTATCTTATCTTTCAAATCTACTTTAACCGATCCAATTTCCTCTTTCATCTCCTCATGATTTTTAACCATCATCTCCTGCATGCTTAGCAATAAACTTTGTAAATCCTTGGAGGAATTTGCACGTTCTTTAGGGAGCGTTTCTCGATTGTCTTTTGTGCAGAGGGACTCTGCACTGTCATGGTGGTTGATAATTGGTTAGGAGCTTTCCTAACTGTGCCAGTCCTAGAGGTATTACTAGTACTCGTCATTTTTTTTTTTTTCAAATTTCACTTGAAGTTTTTTCACAATATCAATTAACTTCACTTTTTCCCCTTATTTCTTTCCACCCAAATCAAGTTTATATCCCAATCTCCTCCCTCTTTTGTTTTAGTATAAACAGATTTATCTTAATACATATAACATAAATATACTTATTCAATATTTAATTATCCTTATCCAGTATCTCTTCTAAAATTCAGAGCATAAAAATAATTCTTTCCTAGGACAGCAATTCTAGTAAAACGCTTATCAATTATATAGTTATATGATTCAGTAATTTTAAGTAAATACTTATCTGGAATATTAAGATATTAAGAGAGTATTATCAAACTATTGGCAGTTATTTCTTAATATACAATAATAGTTAGGGAAAAAAAGTAGAAAGGCAAAAGGTGAAAGTATGATTATAGAGAAATTTTCAAGTATGAGAAGGGAGAAAGAAAGAAAGGAAAGAAGAAGAGAAACAAAGTCCGAGAAAGTATCTATCTAAAAGTTACAAGCTTAAAGTTTAGAAAGGAAAGTAGTTCGAAAGACTCGTGTATCTAAAGTATCACTTTCACTTCCGCTCCTTCTTGTTGCAGCGTGACTCAGGAGTTTCTTTTCTCTTCTGCTACTTCTTTCTTTGTTGTTAGCTGCAATCTTCAAAAAGTTTTCTTAAAGAGGTCTGTGTAAATCTGTAAAATCCAAGTCCAAGTGTTTTTGTATTTTATTCAGTTGTCTCTTTTCGGCCTCAATCTTCCGCGTTAACAAGTTGGTTAATTTATAAAGAATCCACAGCATCCGTTTTCAATCAACTCTGCTGCTATCTTTAAGTTGAGATCTTTATGTCTTGTTTCAGCTCCGATCCGAAGTTGTATATATATTTTGTATATTTAATTTTAATAATATGTACTTATTCAGTTTTATATATATTATTCTTAGTCTCCTTCTACCAGTTTAAATTTTTGTTTCTATTCTCTTCTTCGCTCGTCACGAATCTGCCGCTTGGTCAGCTTTTTAAATTAGAGCTATAAATTTTTCTTCAGATATTTCCAAAATTGATTATTGGCATCTAAATTGTCTTAGCTTGTTTTTGCTTACTGGTTATTGCTTGGTCTCGCAAAGCCGTACCTTCGGTTCTGCTTGGTCACCGCTAGTGTAGTTGGCTGTCAGCATTGAAGGGTGGCCATTGCTAGCCTCCCGATCTTCCGCTCGCCGTTTGTTGCTCTGGTTACCCGATTCCGCCGCAGACTGCCGCCTGGGGTTTCTTTCCAGGGACCCCTCTCCTTCAGGAGCTCTCCAAGCCCCCTTTGAGCTCTATTTAGCCCCCACGAACGGTAAGTGAAGGATCGTGCTCCGCAGAGTCCTCTGCCCGCACGTCCCTTCTCTCTGACAGTCAACCGGAAATCGCCCTGTTCTATTCGTTTTAAGAGCCTGATTCACTTCTGAGTAGTTTTTTTTTTTTTGCTCCCCATCACTCTCGTAAACGAAACCTTTCTCTTCCTTCCTAGCTGCTTTCAGCCATTTCCAGGGAACCTGAAGCTTCCTTCCCAACCCACTAACCATCTGCAGCCATTGCGCTACTTTCCTAACTTCTACTGGGCTACCAAGTACTGTGGTGGCACAGTGGTCAGAATGCAGTATTGCAGGCTAACTCCGCCCATTGCCAGCAGTTTGATCCTAACCTGCTCAAGGTTGACTCAGCCTTCCGTCCTTCCGATGTGGGTAAAATGAGGACCTAGATTGTTGGGGGCAAGAGGGTGACTCTGAAAACTGCTTAGAGAGGGCTGTAAAGGACTGTGAAGTGGTATATAAGTCAAGTACTATTGGTAAGTGGGAAGGGAGGGAGGGAGGGAGGAAAGAAAGAAGGAAGCAAGGAAGATGAAGGAAGGAAGAGCTGTGGTGACACAGTGGTTAGAATGCAGTATTGCAGGCTAACTCCGCCCATTGCCAGCAGTTCGATCCTAACCTGCTAAGGTTGACTCAGCCTTCCATCCTTGTGAGGTCGGTAAAATGAGGACGTAGATTGTAGCAAGAGGCTGACCATTTAGAGAGGACTGGAAAGCACTATGAAGCGATATACAAGTCTAAGGGCTATTGCTATCATTCACTAAGGCTACAGAGATTTCTGTTTGTTTGCTTGCTTTTTTTCTAAAGGAAATCAAGAAGTTGTGGCTTTTTTAATCACTAGAGGGGGAAGAGTCTTTGTGCCAGAGTGCCCTCTGCTGGCAGAGAAACCAGTTGTAGTTGTTTAGAAAATAAAATTAAATAAATACATTGTTTATATTGCCGTGGTATCCATAACCATGAAGACTTTTATGTATAATTTATTAACTAGATAATAAAAACTATTCAATCTCTTTTACTACCTTTTACTGCTCCGTGACTTTTTCTTCTTCCTAGAGTAACCTCCCCCCTTAAGCTGTCAATAAAATTGTAATGCTATTAGGAGTGATTTTTTTTCCGTAAGTGTATGCATGTATCAGGAATTCATTTTTCCCAGACCTCTTACAATACACAGCAAGGCTTGGTTAAAAATAGTTTTTTTTTAAATAGAGTACACACGTTTGAATGAATTTATATTCACAAACTATGAAATTAGTTTGCCTCTTTGGTTTTGGGTAGCATTCAATTAAATTGTACAAATTGCTCTTTTTCTGCTCACATAAGATAACTGCCAAGCCTGCAAATTATTACTGACCTCTCAGAGCTCATCCTGACAAGATAAAACTATTTCTTTGAATTCTAAAAAAACAGTTACTTAAAATGACAAATTGCAAGTGGTGTAGGGTTTCCTGCCTAAGCAGCGGGTTGGACTAGATGACCTCCAAGATCCCTTCCAACTCTTCTCTTCTCTTCTCTTCTCTTCTCTTCTCTTCTCTTCTCTTCTCTTCTCTTCTATTCTATTCTATTCTATTAAGTTTTTTCCCCAGCGTTGTTAACTTTGCACATTTGGTATTGCCCTAGTCTAAATGATAAGGACTTGTGTTTTTCCAGATGGCTGTAATCTTGATTTAGCCTTAAAAATTTATAGTCAGGAACCCAAACTCTTTAGATATACAGAATTATTTGATAGATTTCCAAATACAGAATAAATAACAGAGTTGAAAGGGACATTGGATGTCATCTAGTTCAACCCCCTGTTCAGGCAGAAAACCCTATGCCATTTCACCCAAATGGTTGTCCTATCCCTTCTTTAAAACTTCCAATGTTGGAGCATACACAATTTCTGGAGGCAAAGTTGTTCCACTGGTTAATTGTTCTGTCGGGAAATTTCTCTTTAATTCTAAGTTGCTTCTCTCCCTGATTAGTTTCCATCCGTTGCTTCTTGTCCTGCCCTTGGGTGCATTGGAGAATAATTTGACTCCCTCTTCTTTGGGGCAGCCTCTCAGATATTGGAAGACTGCTATCCTGTCTCCCCTGGTCCTTCATTTCATTAGACTAGACATACCCAATTCCTGCAACCGTGAATCATATGTTTCAGCCTCCAGTCCCCTAATCCTCTTTGTTGCTCTTCTCTGCACTCTTTCTAGAATCTCAACATCTTTTTTTACATCGTGGCGACCAAAACTGGATGCAGGATTCCAAGGGTGGCCTTACCAAGGCATTATAAAATGGCATTAACACTTCACGTGATCTTGATTCTATCCCTCTGTGTATGCAACCTAGAACTGTGTTGGCTTTTTTGGCAGCTGCTGCACACAGCTGGCTCATATTTAAATGATTGTCCACTAGGACTTCGAGATCCCTCTCACAGTTACTACTACTGAGCCATGTACCACCTATACTATAACTGTACATTTGAGGGTTTTCTTGCCTAAATGTAGAACCTTATGTTTTTTTTTCCACTGTTGAATTTCATTTTGATAGCACCCAGTCAGGGGTGGCATTCAAAAATTTTTATTACTGGTTCTGTGGGCGTGGCTTGGTGGGCGTGGTAGGGGGATACTGCAAAATCCCCATTCCCACCCCACTCCAGGAGGAAGGATACTGCAAAATCCCCATTCCCTTCCCACCCCACTAACCTGCTTTCCAGCTCCGTTCTCCTGTGCAGGGCAACCAAAGAAGACCCAGCTGATCAGCTGGGACTCAATGGGAGGCAGAGAAGAGATGGGGTTGGCGGGGCCAGTCAGAGGGGGTATTTGCTGGTTCTCTGAACTACTCAAAATTTCCACTAGCGATTCTCCAAAACTGGTCAGAACCTGCTGAATAACACCTCCGGTTTACAACTCTTAATGCCTTTTTGGCTACGTTGTTACAGTGGGCTCTAGCACTTAGATCATTAGAAATGAGTACTCCAAGGTCCTTGACAGAGTGGAGGTCATCTACAAGGTCATGTCCATTCAACTTGGGAGAACGTAAAAACTTTGGCCCCAGTTTCTCACTAGG
>CM019151.1:59783777-59801277 GCA_009733165.1 Naja naja | reverse complement strand
GAAGATTGTGCGTGCTTCCACTTAGGTGCTCAACCAGTTTAATGACAGAATTTTGTGAATTCTAGTTCATTCACGCTTAAGAAGTCTTAAGAAGTGGCTGTAATATGGGTAGTCCTCGAGTTACGACCACAATTGAATCCCAAATTTATGCTGCTAAGTGAAATGTTTGTTAAGTGAGTTTTGGCCCTTTTATGAATTTTCTTGCCACAATTGTAAAAGTGAATCATTGCACTTATTAAGTTAGTAACGCAAAGTGGTGGGATTCAAAATTTTTTACTACCAGTTCTGTGGGTGTGGTTTGGTGGGCATGGTGTGGCTTGGTGGGTGTGGCTTGGTGGGCATGGCAGGGGATGGATACTGCCAAATCCCCACCCAACTAACCTGCTTTCCAGCTCCGTTCTCCTGTGCAGGGCAACCAAAGGAGACCCAGACAATCAGCTGGAACTCAATGGGAGGCAGAGAATAGAAGGGGGCAGAGCCAGTCAGAGATGGGATTTGCCGGTTCTCCGAACTACTCAAAATTTCCGCTACCAGTTCTCCAGAACTGGTCAGAACTGGCTGGATACCACCTCTGAAGTCAAAGACTACCTGCATCTTTTAGGAGCCAAAATAAGGATATGAATTTGATGAACAAAGTTGACCGCTGGTTGAACGTGGGAACAGGAGCTCAATGGTGTATCTGTTTGGGGTTTCTCTCTTCAGAAACACTTGGCCATGAGGACAGCTGAGGAGGACAAGGCTCCTTTGGCAACACTCACAAAGTCCACAACCAGCTGGCCACAATTGGAACTGGGGGAGAATACTCCCCCCCTTGCTGACCTTTGAAGGCTGCAGAAGAGATCTGGGTGATATCAAAGAATAGCCAGTTCCACGTTTGCCACCCTTCTGGAGAAATGGGACAGGTTATGGAGTAGGAAATAGTGGTGGGATTCTACTGGTTCGCACTGGTTCCTGTGAACTGGTAGTTCCAGTGAGCAGTTGGCTCTGCCCTTTCCTGTCTTACATTTCCTTGTTTTTTTAGCTCAGCTGTTGTGCGTGGCATAGTGGATTGCCATGCATCAGCTGTTTTACTCACCAGCGCTGACATAGAAGGTAACTTTTTAAGCTTAAAATGCATGGTTTTTAAATGCTGTGGAGCACGCACTCCTAAAACCGGTTGTTAAACTGGTTGCAGCCCACCACAGGTAGGAAAGTATTTTTTCATGAACCCCACAAATGCCAAAATATCACTCCCAAAAAGTCAGGCCATTGAAAGGTGGTTGCAAGATTGAAAAAAATGTTCTGGAGCAGGAACACAAAAACGGGCCTCTCTCATCTGTTTTATATTCACCCCCATTTTATTCCTTGTGATGACATTTGTGTGAGATCCTATCGTACCCCAAAGGAAGAAAGGGTGGAATCTCTGTAGCCAGCTTAAAAAAAATTGATTTTGAGGCTTATGTTGGGAAGATGGAAAGAATTCCTGGGTGATGACAATATGTTGAATGGAGGAGAAATTCTGTCTCATCCTTGCCAGGCTAGTCCTTGGGCCGAGGTTGGCATTGCCTGCAAACTTTTACCAGCTGACGATGTATCATTGTGCACGAAATGCCCCTTTCTCTAATCTATGGCAATGGAAAAAGAGAGAGAGAGGGGCGGGGGGAGGGAAGGAAGCCATTTGGTGTGAAATGTGCCTGTGATCCTTTTGCTTAATCTTGTTGCTTTTAAGCCTGATTGCTCCCTTGGGAGGTGAGGTCAGTGCTCAGGGATAACAGCTGATGACTATATACACAATAGGAGTAGGTTGGCACAGCCACGGCTAATATAGGATTTTCCCTCTCAAAGCCTTCAAGTTAAGACATAATCCACTTCCATTTGGATTTATGGACAGATTAGCTGAAGACAAGATTAAAACCAAGTGGAATCCAATTTTACTTAAGGATAAAACTACAACCAGGAATTGTGGCTTACAGATAAAGCTTTTAAACAACCTGGAAAGAAAAATGGAGGTTGCAAAGAAAGTTATGTGAGAAAGAGACCACGAGGCTGGGGACCTGGTGGACAGGGTCCCTTTAGGGAATTTGTTCCTGCTCTGATCACCTGAGACCTTTTTAGAAAGCTGAGCTTTTTTCTAGTGGAGCTGGCCCAGTCATTCGAAAAAAACGACTCAAAGAAGAACCTCCAAACAAAACATTAGGTAAGAGTGGTAGAATTCAAAATATTTTACTACCGGTTCTGTGGATGCACGCTTTGCCGGTGTGAAGAACTGGTGCGAACCAGCAGCATACCACCACTGGGTAAGACATGACAATATCCAACAGGTATAGCCACCAGAGAAAACAGGCTGAGATCCAGGAAGATGGATGACCTTCCCAAGTCCCTATGGATGCTTCTGCCAACATCTATTTTCAGGGCAGCAAAATAAGGACATTATTATACGGACGGTCATACGAAGCCTAATTATTTCAGTTTAATTTAGGCTTGGTGCTAACACTTTCTCCTTGGTTACCTGGATCTGCCAATTTTGGGAATGCAGATCCTGAATTCAACTCAAAGGCCAAGTTTTGGATGGATTCACACATCTTCCCAAATGTACCTAAGACTGAAAACTGCCAGAATAGATTTGTCAGGGTACAGACAAAAAAACAAAAAACTTCCCAGGAATAGAGTTGGTATTCAGCCGGTTCTCACCGGTTCTGGCATACTGGTAGTGGGATTTTTAACTAGTTCAGAGAACCGGCAAATACTACCTCTGACTGGCCCCACCCACCTGCCCCCGCTGTTACCCCTCCTATATTCCCTTATTTTTTTAGCTCAGCTGATTTGCATGGCAGATTGCCACACCTCAGCTGAGCTAAACAACAGCTCAGCTCACCAGCACTGACACAGAGGGTGTCTTTGCGCACTGTGCCCATGCGCAAAGTGCAGGATCATCAACTTCTCCAGCTGCTCTTAGACAAATATCTTTCGAGAAGGCAACAGGCGAAAGGAAGAGTTGATAAAGGAACACAGGAGATTGGAGGTGGCTTCTGCTTACTGACTGTTCATGAGAGAAGGGGCTGGCATCACAAGGTAGAAAAGGAATACAGGTAGTCTTCAACTTACAACATGTGCGTGACACAAAAATAATGAAGTCACAAAAGTAGAATAAATTCCCTTCAATGCCTCCAACTTGGCACCAATGTCCAATTATCCTCAGCTGCAGACCAAACTCTTCAAAAAACAGTCTATGAAGGACAGAAATGCTGTCTGAACCCAAAGTAAAGATAATTAGAAATAAAAAAAACCAACACAAACCACATTGAAGTAATTAACACGGCAGGCCAGGATGATGAATTGCAGACTTCCACAAGATAACACAGCACCCACAGTTGGGAGGACACCAAAACCCAGATAAGCTTTGACAAAGAAAATGCACGCTTTGCTTCCAGCAAGGAGCTGTGTACAAATGCCCCACTTATATCCTGTTCTCCCAGCTGCAACTAATGAAAGGGATCAGGGCCCTTTTCTTTCCCATAACCCACATTGCTCCCTTCTCCGTTCCTCCCTGCCTGTCCTAGGATGAAGACGGGGTGGCCCTGAGTCTTCCTCTGAATGACCAGCCAGACTGTGCCCTTCCCCCATTTCTTCTACAGCCACCAGAGCCACCCTCCAACTCCCTGTCAGCTGCTTAATATTCCCCTCAGAATCAGACTCCAACAAGGGTGTGACACAACAGTTCATTTAGTGGCCGTTCAAAGTTACAACGGCACTGAAAAAAGTAACTTATGGCCATTTTTCATACTTACGACTGTTGCAGTATCCTCGCGGGCTCATCAAAATCCAAACATTTGGCCACTGACACATATTTATGACAGTCACAGTCAGTGGTGGAATTCAAAATATTTTACTACCAGTTCTGTGGGTGCACATGGAGCATTCTAAAATGGCATGAAAACTTACCGTCAGCGCTGGTGAGTAAAACAGCTGAGCCATTGCAACCCATTCTGCCATGCCTATCAGCTGAGCTACAAAGGAAATATAGGACAGGAAAGGGAGGGGGTGGGTGGGGCCAACTGCTGACTGGCGCTACCAGATCACTAGAGCTGGTGCGAACCGGCAGCATATCACCACTGGTCACAGTGTCCCAGAGTCATGTTATACTCTTTTGCAAACTTCTGATGAGCAAAGTCAACAGGGAGCCCGATTTACTTAACAACAGCGTGACTAACTCAACAGGTGCAGTGATTCTCTTAAGCACCGTGGCAAGAAATTGTAGTCATAAAATGGGGCAAAATTCACTTAACAATTGTCTCGTTTAGGAACAGAAATGTTGGGGCTCAATTGAGGTCATAAGCCGAGGACTACCTATAATCAGCTATAACGTGATCAAGATATTCATTCGTTCAGTGGTATGGTTTGCTTTCAGAAGTTTTGCTGGAGGTTTTTAAGAAGGGATTGGATGGCCATTTGTCTGGAATCGTATAGGGTTTCCTGCTTCAGCAGGGGGTTGGACTAGAAGACCTCCAAGGTGCCTTTCAGCTATCTATTCTATTCTATTCTATTCTATTCTATTCTATTCTATTCTAGTCAAAATTCTATTCTCCGCCCATCCCATCCCATTCAATTCCATTCTTCATTCCATTATTCTATTCCATTCTTCATTCTTCATTCTTCAATTCTATTCTATTCTATTCTATTCCATTCCATATTCCATATTCTATTCTAGTCAATTCAATTCAATTCTATATTATATCTCATCTCATCCCATTCAATTCCATTCTTCATTCCATTATTTATTCCATTCCATTCCCACTGACTGTAAATTTGTTCTAGGACCAAAGAGTGAACAAACTCTTGTTTGTGGTGGAGAGGCCTGTGACAGAATGAAGAGAGAAGTCAAAGAAGAAAAAGGGTGTGTGTGTTACCATTTCCATGAATTTCAAAAGAGCTTCCTTGTTCTCTTGCCACAGTTTATACAGCTCATCAGCCAAAGGGAACTTCTCACACCCAAGCTCCAAAGTAATCTCAAAGCAATTTGTGTGGAGATAATTAAAATCTGCCATTCCTGGAAAAACAAGAAAAACACCAGAAGTTTGATCAATCGATAACTTTTAAGCCCAACTTTCTTCCAACGGGAACAATAAAATTATGAAATGATTCCTTATTGTAAATAACACAATGTTAGTAGCAAAACAGTTAACTCACAAACAAATAAAAAGTAAAAACGCAGTGGTTAGATTAAGCTCCTCTGGAGATCTCCAGATCACCAACCACCCTGGCCACCTGTATCCAGGGGTGGGATTCAAATTTTTTAACAACCGGTTCTGTGGTTGATGGGCATGGCTTGGTGGTCATGTTATTGGCTGGGTGTGCCCAACTCAATGTCACTCACATCAAGGCACGCATCTCCTCACCTGGCCTCTCATGACTGTGGGGATGCTGCAACAGTTGTAAGTGTGACAAATGGTCATAAGTCACTTTTTTCAGTGCCATTGTAACTTTGAATGGTCACTCCACACAAGCAAAATACCAGCAAAGGAGGGGAAAAAAACTCCAGAGAGGTTCCTGAGACAGGAAGTCTAGTCCTGCCAAGAATGTAATAAGGGTTAACGGAGAGGCAGTTTCTGTAAGCAACACCAGAATGTTTCCTTCCTGCCTTCCTTACAGGATTAGGCCAGTAATTTCTTCTAACAACTGGTTCTCCGAACTGCTTAGAATGTTAACAACCAGTTCTAGCGAATAGGGTGAACCGGTAGAATCCCAACCCTGCCTGTATCTAAGAAAGGCTTCAGCTGATCTTGAAGATGCAGCCCAATTTCCTGGCCTAAGTACTGGGCCGAAGACAGAACTGCATGAAGGGAAGTATGATCGGGCTTTATTAGCCTTCCAAGCCTGCCAGCTTTGTGATCGTCAGAGCTGGTTTTGCTGCCCGCCCAAGACACTGGAAATGATGGTGGTCGCAGGCTCGCATACGCAGCAGCCAGACTGTCTTTGGTTTGGGGCCTTGTAAATTATGCATGCCTGCATTAGCCCAGCCAGCAAGACATATGGGTTTTTCAATGGCGATGGCTCCGCTGAGGTAGAACCCGTTTGTAAGTGGTAGGTTCTCTCTCGCTCACTTACGGAGAGATTACGTGGGCGAGCTGTTTCTCTCTCATCCTCGAGGCCTTTTTTCCCCCTCCTACGGCAACGTAGAACAAAGGCATCAAAACTGTTTGGAGAAGTAGTGGAGGAAAAAAAAACAAACCAGCAGAAAGTTTTACCTCCAGTAAAGCTGTACCACTCCGCCCCGTTGATGATGCCTCCCCGTTTCACGAAATTTCCCCCGCAACGCATTTCAGACTTGTCCGAGATGCCAGGATGTGCATCTGCGTAGGTTCTAGAAAGCAGCTTGAACATCTAAAACGACATGAATGGTGTTTTTGCTTGGCAGATTAAACTCTTGATATTTTTCAGGGCATTTGGTTCACGGTTCCTGGTGACCTAATCTAGACATCTCCAAAAGCCAGTGGGCCAGTGGTGGTATTCTTTTTTTTATTTAAATAAACTTTATTCTGTTTTTCCAACAATTTAAAAACATAAAAAACAATTGCATCAATGTTGAAGACATCCTTTACATTTCTTAACCCTATTCTTATACTTAATTTTCTATTACATTGCAATTATTATATATTACTTTTTCTATTAATTCTCTATTCCTTACTCCTTGCTAATACCACTTGTTACATAGTACGTTTTCTGTTAATTCTACACTCAGTGCATATAGCTTCATATTCTTTAATTAATTACAGTATTACTTTTCTTTCTATGCTCAAACCATATATACAAGGTGTCCCAGACTGAATAATACATTGATTCCTCTCTATCTTTTAACTCTAAAGCCAGCCTGTCCATTTCTGTGCAGTCTAGAATTTTTCTTATCACTGCTCCCTCCTGTGGTATATCTCTGTTCTGACCCAAACCTTGTTCCAAGGAAACAAACACGAAACAGAGGCAATAGCAAAACCTTTTAATGATTCTTTACGAATTCTGTTCTTTCCTGGTTAAAAGGCTGCTTCAAACTAATTGTCTCTGATAGGAATGAGCCTTGCCAAGGCTGTGCAAGGCTGCCAAGAACACTAGATAAAGTTGCCAAGAAATAGTTCAAACACAAAGAGTCTCCAAACACCAACCAAGATACTCTGAACATCCACAAGGCTCGAGTGCAAAAACTTCTTTGCTTCCTGCAAAGAACTCCAGTTTCTCAGCTGGCTTTTAATCCTTACGGGAGGGGCCTTCACCTTGCAGCCTTACTCCTGAGTCACCCATGCTGCTGCAGCTGCTCTTTTCTTTGAGCAGCCCCGCGTGTGCGCACACTGGGCACAGGCTCCTTGGGGGCCTCTTCATCACTGCTGCCAGCCTCCACTATCTCCAAAGGCAGCATTCCACTCCCTGATGGTCCTGGCCCCATCCCTGCATCACACGCAGGCCCCTCATCTGAGTCCTCGCTCTCCGAGACCTCAGCCATCTGCACCTGCTGCTGGTGAACCACAACAATCTCCCTGTTTCCAGTGCTGTGTATATGTAATCCTAGCAGCAACTGTTATATGTAAAATAATATATCTGTCTATTTTACTATATTCTCCCTTAATTATGCCTAGTAGGAACAGTTCTGGTTGAAATTCAGTTGTTTGTTTTATTATTTCTTCTACCACTTTTGGATCTTGTGCCAATATTTTTTTTGCTTCCAAGCAAGGCCAGGGCCAGTGGTGGTATTTTTACTGGTTCGGCCTGGTTCTGGCATACCAATAGTGCCGAAGATCAGCCGAGATCGAACCGGTCCTCTCTGAGGAGCTGCTGTTGGTCCCACCTGCCAGCTGGGGCTCCCATACTGGCTTTTATTCTCAGCTTTTGAAGCTTAGTCGCTTTGCGTAGCACAGACGATTGCCGCTCATCAGTTGATGAAGCAACAGGGAGAGTGAAGGATTGCAAGAAGTGAGTCAGAAAATCTCTGCGCATGAGCAAAGTGCGTATTTGGCATGCGCACGTGCAAAGTGTGTGTGCCTGCAAAGTGCGTCCACCAAGCCACGCCTACCGAATCAGTGGTAAACTATTTTGAAATGGACCACTGCGCTGGGCCCTCACTACAGCTTCTTCTGGGTTCTTCCGGATAGAAGATCTCTCACTTCAGGAAAAGCAAGGCTTGGGGTGAACTACTGTGCTAAACTTCCTTGTTAGATCCTTTTTTTCCCTATGCTTTTGTGGTGACTGGAATTTTATTTTAGAAAATTTATATAGCTGCCTATAATGCTATGTAACCACAAAAGAGCTAAAGTTAGAATATTTCGGGTATGGGATGCGACACCCGGTAAAATACAGCACACTTCACTTAATCCTCCAGGGAAAGATGGAGGCCAATGAGGTCCAGGCAGAAGAAGAAGAGCATCGTGGCTTCAAAATCTAAAGGAGCGGTTTGGACAAAATTCAGCTGCACTTTTTCATGCAGCTGTTGATCAAAATAGGATCGCCAACACAATCGCCAATGTCCGATGATGGATATGGCAGAAGAAGAGGAAGAAGATGAAAAATAAGAAGAAGAAGAAGAAGAAGAAGGAGAAGGGGGAGGAAAAGAAGGAGGAGGAGAAAGAGGAGAAGGAGGAAGAAGAGAAGGAGAAGGAGAAGGAGAAGAAGATATTTCCTCCAACTCCTTCATGGTTGAAGGAGTCGTATATGTGTGGACTTGCAAGTTTCTGAATATGACAATGTCTGGCAATGACTGGTACTTAACACCATGAAGGAGTAAGTAAATACTTTTTAGTGTTTTCTTATGATTTATGCAGCTACCCATCTCTCACACAAGTGACTCTAGGCAGCTTGCAAAATTAAAACAAGCAAACCAACCCCAAAGACAATAAAATAAAAAATAAAACAGTAATCAAATAATAAGCCCTGACCTCTCAGCCTTGGCAACAACACATACTCAAATCAGTCATTTAATGGGCTCCATCCCACTCTGGGTTCCCCAGGCCCGTTGGCAGTACCATCTCTTCCAAGAGAGTGCTGGAGTGGAGGGAGGGGCAGTCTAATTCCCGGAGGGATGATGTTCCAGAGAAAGGGAGCAAAAGAAACCAACCACATCTCTTTTTTTTTTCCTCGTCACATTCTCTTTATATTTTAGTCGAGTATTTTAAAAACCTCATCGCGTGGCGTTACCTGCTCATCCGGGGTTGGAGAAAACATTTTGTCTTCCGTAGGATGCACCGAATAATCGTAAGGATAAGAAACAACCAAATCGCCTCCGTGGAGACTGGCAGACAGCACAAACGGGATGGACTTCATCCACTTCATCACGGCTTTGGTCTCTGGAGCCACCTGGAGATCAGGAAGAAGGGATAGAATGCAGTATTGCAGGCTGACCCTGCCAACTGTCAGCAGTTCGATCCTAACTGGATCAAGGTTGACTCTGCCTGCCTGCCTTCCTTCCTTCCTTCCTTCCTTCCTTCCTTCCTTCCTTCCTTCCTTCCTTCCTTCCTTCCTTCCTTCCTTCCTTCCTTCCCTTCCTTCCTTCCTGTGATTAGAATGCAGTATTGCAGGCTAACTCTGCCCACTGCTAGCAGTTTGATCCTGACCGGCTCAAGGTTGACTCAGCCTTTCATCCTTTCTGAAGTCAGTAAAATGAGGACCCAGATTGTTTGGGGGGTAAGCGGCTGACTCTGTAAACTGCTTTACAAACTGTTTGTAAAGCACCATGAGGTGGTATATAAGTCTAAGTGCTATTGCTACTCACAAATACTTATTGATGTAAAATGCAGGGAGGCGGGCTCTAGATGGCTTCAAAAGGGAGACTGCACACCAGTATGAGTTGTGATTGTCCACGACATTAAAAATGGGTCATTTTAAGACTTTCTAGTTAAAGATAGGTACTGGAACAACCACAGCTGCTTCTTACTCTAGGGATCCAATGTTGGACTTTGGAATAGTTAATGTCCATACAGTCACCATGTTGATGGCAGATTGACAGAACAAGTAATCAGTGGAACAACTTGCCTCCAGAAGTTGTCAATGTTCCAACATTGGAAGCTGTTAAGAAGAGATTGGGCAACCATTTTTCTGAAATGGTATATGTTAAGTTTGCATGAAGAGACAGACGCGGAGTGCTTCAAGCTCTTTGTTTATTAGTGACTACAGCTCAGAACGAACCCACTTTGGCTGGGCTGCGGCTGCTACTTATAGCCAGCAGCCGCAGTTGCCAGCCAATCAGAGTGCAGGGTTTTCCCGCACTTTTTAAACCAATCATTTCTTACATTTTACACGAACAGTTCAAACTAAACCAATGACGTTAAATCTGCATACATAACACCCCTCCCCACTAGGTTCAGTCCATACTCAAACCCCAGCCTATCTAATGTATTCTTTTAAATAGGTGGGGCTCTTACGTGTACGTTGAGACCTACGTGGTTCAGATGTTTTAAGGTTCTCACCTTGTGAGGGAGGAAATGTGTCTGCTGACATTTCCTTACTTGGACTTGTAGTAATGGTAGAACCTGTTTCGTTACTACAACCTGGTCTCTCCTCCCAATCCATCTCCAACCCAATGTCAGCACCTAAATCAGGTAATGATGTGCAATCTTCCATTTGTGAAAATGGTTGTTGGTATCGTGACAGGTTTTGGGATGGTTCCTGTCATGTTAGCTCATTACACATGGGGTTGATTCTTGCTTGTTCATTACACTCATGATCCTCCCTTCCCCTAGAAGAGGTATTAGGTATGGGAACCAGAGAGGAACAATTGCGATGTTCCTGAGGTAATCTGGATCTAAGTTGATCAATGTGCCTGCTCCAGAGGACACCATCCTCTGTTTGTACCCTGTAAGATCGAGGGCCTGTGATTTGGGTTATCTCAGCAGGAATCCATAATGGTTCACCCATAAGGTTCTTAGCATAAACAGAATCACCCACAGTGAACATGTGAACTTTGCTAGTGGAATCTGGTGGTGTGTTGGGTGCGTAAGTGGGATGAAGGCGGTCAAGGGGAGACCTGAGTTTCCTACCCATCAACAACTCTGCTGGGGATAAGTTAGTTGATGGGTTAGGAGTGATATGCTGGACACTGAGAAGTTTTTCAACTCTCTCAGTGATGTCCCCTGGACCCAATTGCTGAAGTTTTTCCTTGGTAAATCGTACCATACGTTCAGCCCGGTCGTTAGCCGAAGGATGCCCAGGGCTGTCAGGGCATGTCTGATACCCTGCTGTGCTAGATATGATTCAAAAAGGTTGGATGTATATTGAGGACCATTGTCAGAAATGAGTACATCAGGTAACCCGTGAGTTACAAAAAGCTTTTTAAGCTGTTTGATGACAGCATCAGTTGTGGTGGATGCCATAGGGATGACCTCTAGCCATTTGGAATATGCATCTACTATAATAAGGAAGGTGTGCCCTCTGGTAGGGCCAGCAAAATCAATGTGAATCCTGGACCATGGGCCCCTAGGACATTCCCATTCCTGTGTGGGAGCGAGAGGTGGGGCAGGCCTGACTACCTGACAGTTGGGACAAGATGCAACCCAGTTTTCAACCATTTTGTCAATACCTGGCCACCATACATAACTCCTGGCCAATCCCTTCATTCTGACAATACCTGGATGACCCTCATATAACATTTCCAAAACCTCTTTTTGCAGTGTTGTAGGAATAACCACCCTGTTATTCCACAAAATACATACAGATAATTCAGTTTGCCTGGATTTAAAAGGTTGGGCAAGGTGAGGTAGATCTTGAAGAGGCCAACCTTTCTTAATCCAGCCTATAACAGGAGCCAATACAGTGTCTTTGGCAGTCTCTCTGGCAATTTCAGCAGCGTGTACTGGAAGTTTGGCAACAGTTTCTAGGAAAAAGGTGTAAGTCTCAGGAGCAAAGTCCTCAGTGTGAGAAGGAAGTGGGCAGCAACTCAAAGCATCTGCATGCCCAATGTCTTTGCCAGGCCTGTGGACGAGTTTGTATGAATAAGCAGCAAGAAATTCAGTCCACCTCAGCATTCTTGGTGACAGGATCATGGGCGTTGGTTTGTCCCCTGCCACAATGCCTAACAGAGGTTTGTGATCTGTGACAATAGTAAATGTTCTCCCATATAAATACTCATGGAATTTCTTGACAGCTGCAACAATTGCCAAGGCTTCCTTGTCCAGTTGGCTGTAATTTCTCTCTGCTTTAGTCAAAGTCAGAGTAAAATGCAATAGGGGCTTCCCTCCCGCTGGGAAGCATGTGGCTCAAACCCCCCACTCCAAAAGGGGAGGCATCACAAGTCAGAACAACAGGAAAGTTTTCAGAGAACTGTATCAGCACAGCATCAGATGTGATTAGTCTCTTGATATTGTTAAATGCAGCTTGTTCCTTCCTCCCCCAGACCCAAGCAGATTTTTTTGTCCAGCAACCTATGTAGGGGTCCTGCAATGGTTGCCTTCTGAGGTAGAAACATATGATAGAAGTTAATGAGTCCAAGGAAGGCTTGCAAATATGTTTTACATTTTGGTCTAGGGGCTTCTTTGATTGCCTGAACTTTGGCATCTGTGGGGTGGATACCATGCTTGTCAATCATATAGCCCAAGAACTCAACCTTGTCAGTTCTAAGAGTGCATTTTCTTCCTTGACTTTTAACCCTTTTTGAATCTGGTAAGGACTTCTCTGAGTCTCTCTTGTAACTGAGTGTCATTTTCAGCAGAGATTAACACATCATCAAAGTAAGGTACTACCCCTGGCAGTCCTTGGAGCATCCTTTCCATAAGGCTTTGGAAGATGCCTGGTGCCACGCTTACTCCAAACTGTAACCTTTTACATTTGAAAGCACCTCTATGAGTCACAATGGTTTGGGCCTCTGCAGTGGCATCATCAACTGTTAATTGTTGATATGCCTGGGCCAGATCCAATTTGGCAACGACTGTGCCCCCTCCAAGACAGTGTAATAAATGATGCACCACTGGAACTGGATATGCACTCTGTTGAAGCGCATGGTTCAGTGTCCCCTTATAGTCTCCACAGATTCTCACTGACCCATCAGTCTTGACTGATGTGACTATGGGTGTCTCCCACTGGAGTGGTCAGTGGGCTCTAAAACTCCTTGAGCTATTAGTTTATCTAACTGTGCATCAATTTTTTCCTTTAAGGCAAATGGGACCCTTCTGGGCTTTAAACGAATTGGGGCACCTGGGATCTAGGTTGAAAGTGATAGGGGTACCCATATACTTGCCCAATCCTTCGCTGAAGACCTCTGGAAACTCAGATTTCAAGGCCTCTTCCCATTCAGTGTTGCTCACGTGATTGATGCCAGTCACCTCGATGCCTAGTGGCTTGAACCACTCAAGTCCCAGCAAGCTTGGGCGATCCTTGTCCACGATGGTCAGGGGCAAGCGTTTGGGTGTGGCCTTTGAACTTCATGTTGAATTCTCTTGTTCCAACTACTGGAATCTTGTTCCCTTGGTAGTCTTTAAGAGTCAGTGCTTGCTTCTTGAAATGCTTCTTCTGAATGTTTGGGAGTAGTCTGTGAATAGTGTCCCATGACACCATAGATAAATATGAGCCTGAGTCCACTTCCATTTGGCAAGGCCTTCCTTCAATTAGTACCTTGACATGCACTTTTCTGTTATTGATAGAAGAAGAATGACCAATAGTTACTGTCTGATGAGTTTCATTCTTCCCTTTGCTTCTGTGCTGCCCCATTTTCTCACTGAGGTTGTTGGGCTTGAATTCTTTGTCAGGAAACTTCCTTCTGTTGGGTGGAGTTCTGGATGATTTGTAGACTCTTGCTAGGTGTCCTCTTTTTTCACAACGGAGGCAGATGGTATCTAGGAACTTTCATTCAGTGCGGGGTGGCTTCCCCACAACCTCTGCAGTAGAAATCTTGCCTCTTTCTTCCCAGGTCTTTCTTTTTCCGCTCCATTCTGAGTCTATAAATTCCTTCCTCCACCTCACTACAGTCTGACTCAGAATCTATTTGCTCACAATGAGTTGTTGTGGACTTTTCCACATCAGGATGGCTTGTGGCCTTGTTAATTTTCTTCATGGCTGCTGCTGAGGACTTGGTAGCTTCTGCTGAAGAGGCCTCTTCTATTGCTTCCTTCAGCGTGATCTTAGGTCTTAGTAATAATTGCTCTGAAGCACCTTGTCTTTAAGGCCCAGAACAAATCGATCGCGCATGGCCTCTTCTAAATTGTTAAATTCACATGCACCCCCAATGTCTCTTAAACTTGCCACGAAGTCGTTTTGCGCTTTCCCCTTGATCCCGACGGTAAAACTCGTGTCTCTTAATGAGGCACGATACTTGTGGGGCTAATGGGCTCTTAACAACTTTTCTAAGTCAGGCCATTCCATTACCTTCACGTCTGCAGCTCCCGCCAATGCCTTCGCCATCTTGAAAACTGCGGACCGCAGTGAGAGAAAGACCGCCTCTTCCGCTTGGAAATGTCGGCAGATCGTTCCCTCCAGATACATTTGGAAACGATCTGCATCGAGTCCCAGTCTTCTGCCGTCGGATCGAACGGGCTGGGGGTGTTCAGTGCAGCCATCTCTCTTCTTCTGTTCCGTGTTGCCTTCTTCTTCAGGGAGATCCCACCTTCATCGCCAGTGTCAAGTTTGCATGAAGAGACAGAGGCGGAGTGCTTCAAGCTCTTTGTTTATTAGTGACTAGAGCTCAGAACGAACCCACTTTGGCTGGACTGCGGCTGCTACTTATAGCCAGCAGCCGCAGTTGCCAGCCAATCAGAGTGCAGGGTTTTCCGCACTTTTAAACCAATCATTTCTTACATTTTACAAGAACAGTTCAAACTAAACCAATGACTTTAAACCTGCATACATAACAGTATAAGGCAGCAGTGGCTAATGTTTTTGGGCTCCTGAGCCAAAAATTGTGTGTGCATGCTTATTGCTTGCTGGCCTTTCGCGTGCAACACCAAAAGCAATGCATGGAGCCCCCAACCCCCTCGCGCATTGCGCATAATTTCCCCAACCACTGTCCTCTGACCTGCAGTGTGCCTCCCAGCTGATTTGCGGCCCGTTTGAGGCCTTTTTCAGCATGCCAGAGGCTTGAGGGATGCCTCTGCAAGCTTTGCAGGCTGAAAAATGTCCCCATTTCGTCACTTCTGGTATTTCCGGAAATACAGGAAGAGACAAAGCCCAGACTATTTTCAGCCTGCAAAACAGAACATCCCTCAAACCTCTGCGGCTGAAACCAAAAATCAGCTGGGAGGCACTTATGGCAGTGGTAAATTTGTCTGTGGCTTGTGTGCCAGCACAAATGGCTTTCCATGCCACCTATGGCATGCGTGCCATAGGTTCGCCATCACGGATATAAGGTTTCCTGCCTGAGCAGGGGGTTGGACTAGAAGACCTCCAAAGTCCCTTCTGGCTCTATTCTGATTGATTGATTGATTGATTGACTGACTGATTGATTGAAATGGTTTAGGGTCTCTTGCTTGAGTAGGGGGTTTAGGGTCTCTTGCTTGAGTAGAAAGCCTCAAGGGTCCCTTCCAGCTCTGTCATTCTGCATTCTCTGTCATTCTGCATTCTGCATTCTATATGATAGGTTATACCCTGTATATGTGCTCACATTCCTCACCTTGCCCAGCCAGTAAGATTGGGGAATAGGGAGGTGATCCATCCGAGCCCCTCGGATCTTGGCAAGCTTGTAAGCTTCCGAAGTCAAATCTGGGAAATTTCTGTTGAGATCGAGGTTTTGAGCCGTTTGCCTCCCATTGACCCATCCGTTATAGCCAGCGCCCTGTTAACAGAAGGAGAGAGCAAGAATTCAGAGGGGGGTTAGCGTGGAAGCACGAATGCCCTGAAACATGCATTGTACCTTAAATGGATTTGGGTGATCACATCACATAACACAATGGTAAGATTGTCCACTAGGACCATGATGACGAAAGTTTGGCATGCGTGCTCCTTTGTTTCTGTCGCGCACATGCGTGCTAGCCAGCTGGTCTTCGCACTGGAAAATGGCTGGAAAACAGCCTAAAAAATCACCCAAAAAACAGCCTGAAAAATCACCCAAAAAACAGCCTGAAAATGGCCCAAAACCAGCCTGAAAATGCCCCCCAAAACACCCTGAAATGCCCCCAAAACAGCTTGAAAATGGCCCCCAAAACAGCCTGAAAATGGTCCAAAAACAGCCTGAAAATGGCCCCAAAATGGCCTGAAAATGGTCCAAAAACAGCCTGAAAATATTTAAAACAGCCTGAAAATGGTCCCAAACAGCCCGAAAATGGCCCAAAACATCCTGAAAATAGCCCCCAAAAACTTTAAAATGGCCCCAAAACAGCCTTAAAATGGCCCAAGAAATAGCTGGAAAACAGCCCAAAAATGGTCTGAAAATGGCCCAAAACAGGCTATTTTTTGAGCTGTTTTCCAGCCAAACATGGTCTGAAAAATGGCCTGAAAACAGCCCCCCAAATGGCCAAAAACAGCCCAAAACCAGGCATACGAAGACCAGCTGGTCTTTGGGTTTCCGGCGCTATGGCACACACTAATGCATGCACATTGCACATGTGTTCCAGTTTGGGCACTTGGTGCCAAAAAGGTTCGCCATTACTGCACTAGGACAATATTTTTCAAACGCCAATCGATTCCAAAGTGGCTAATTAGGACTTGTTTTCATTAGGCTGTCTCCCGGGGAGAGAGCTGATTTCAAAGGAGCGAAGAGCCAACTTCCTTAGCCTTTGGATCCCAAATTGGCGCTTACCTCTTCTGCTGCCAGTTCGTACCCATCTGGGTTCATCGAAGGCAGGAGGTGAATCCGAGTGTTGTTGACCAGCCTCTGGATCCTGGCGTTGCCCAGGAGATATTCCGAACACAGATGCTGGGCGAGGTAGATCAACATTTCTCTCCCCACCACTTCGTTTCCGTGCATGTTGCCGATATACTTGAACTCCGGCTTGACTGCAGAGAGATGAACCAGGAGAGGCTCCCATTAGATGAGCTTCCTGATGTTCAAAGAAGGGCAGCCAACCTTTCTGCTGGTGGCCTCTGATCAACTTGGGGTCAACTCATAAAATATTTCTATAGTCTTTTTAGAGTTGCCAACAGAAAGGGAAGGGGGAAAGGGGTTTGAAAGAGCTTGGAAATCGAAAGTGCATTCCATAAATGTTTTCAAAGATAGTAACTAGGTGGCTGAAGTTTCTGCTGTGCAAAATTCTAACTGGATAGCATGATTGATGACTCTGAGCTATGGATGTGTCCCATTGGAGAATATGAATTACAATACACTCAGGCGGGGGGGGGAAACCAGGGTCAAGGGTGACAATGAATGATGTGTCTCAGAGTTGACCACACCCAGGCAGCGCCGGCATGTTCACTCCTAATAAATCTTCTTTAAGCTTTGGAAATCCAGCTAGAGATTCATGATTTAAATGCAGGTAACTGCCAGAATCCTGACACTTGGCTTCAGCTGTCCTCCCACAACTGGCAGGATGGGAGCCTGTGGGTAGGACTGAGCCTCTAGCCAGGGCTTCTTATTGATCCTATATTCAGCTCTGCCTCACTGCTGTCCTGCCCTCCTTTGAGGAGGCAA
>CM019151.1:59770263-59782777 GCA_009733165.1 Naja naja | reverse complement strand
GGAAAATATATATGCCTGTCTTAGTATGATCTCCCCTTAATATTCCTAATAGAAACAGTTCCAGTCTCAATTCAATTTTTTGTTTCGTTATTTCCTCTATCCACTTATGAATTCTACTCCAATAACTTGTGGCTTCCAAACATGTCCACCACACATGGAAGAAGGTGCCCTGTTTATTTTTTTACATTTCTAGCAGTTTGGACTCCTAGTCCCCAGTATTCTAATTCAATATTATATCCCAAATTTTTATCCCAAGCTATCTGTCATGCCCTTGTTGGAGTCTGATTCTGATGGGGAGGTTTAGCAGCTGACAGGGAGTGGGAGTGTGGCTCTGGTGGCTGTGGAGGAAACGGAGGAAGGGCACAGTCTGGCTGGGCATTCAGAGGAAGACCCAGGGCCATCCCCTCTTCATCCTAGGGCACGCAGGGAGGAACGGAGAAGGGAGCCACGTGGCTTATGGGAGAGGAAAGGGTCTTGATCCCTTTCATTAGTTGTAGCTGGGAGAACAGGATATAAGAAGGGCGTTTGCACACAGCACCTTGCTGGAAGCAAAGCGTGCATTATCTTGGTCGGGGCTTATCTGGGTTTTGGTGTCCTCCCAACTGTGTGTGCCTCATTGTCTTTTGGAAGTCTGCAATTTATTATCCTGGTCTGTCATGTTAATTACTTCAGCGTGGTTTGTGTTGGTTTTTTAAATTTCTACTTTATCTGTACTTTGGGTTCGGACTGCATTTTTTCCCTTTGTAAACTGTTTTGGAACAGTTTGATCTCCCGCCGAGGATAACTGGACATTGGGGCCAAGTTGGAGACATTAAAGGGAATTTATTCTACTTTTGTGACTTTGTTATTTTTGTGCCATGCCCTGGATCATCACACTATCATTGTTTCTTTTACAATTTCTTCTTCCATTTTAAAATTCAGAAGAAGGTTGTATATTTTGGATATCATTAAGTTAAGAGTTTCTACAAGCATCAGAGAGGATAGCTCCAAGATATGGAACCTCAATTTTGAAGACATGGGATATCTGGGGCACCTGCAACACATTTACACCAAGCATCAGACCCTGGAGTACCTCCCAGACCCGCAGAAATTAAACCAATATGCCTGACGTCACTTGTTATTTTTCGCTCGCTTTAATTCTGCACTTCCTTCTCTTCCCAGGAAGCAACGGCAGCAGACCATGAAGAGGCCACAAACTCCTCGCAGTTGTGACTTCAAAACTTTGTAATTAAGGTGTGTGTGGGGGAGAAATGGGGAAAGGGGCTGGCAGAACATGAGAGTCTTGCAGCAAGTTAAGTTGCTTGAATCGGACTGAGAGAATTGCAAAGAACCCCAAACTATTATTCTTTTTCTAACCAAGGTTTTTTTTTTATTAATTTATGTATTGATGCTATGAGATTCCAAAATACAAAGAAAAAGTAGGAAAGATAAGGGAGGGAAAAGGGAAGGGGGATGCATGGGGGAAAGGGGGAAGAAAGAAAGAAAAGGTGTTGGCTTCCCACTCCCTTTGGTGCACTGGAATAAAATAATCACATCCCTCTGTTGAACACTTAATTCCCAAAGCCCTGTCTCATTTCTCATTTTTTCCTCATTCGCTCATCTTTCCTACTATCTTCTATCAGTTTCTTACGACTTATCAATTGCTGTTTGCAACTTATGATTAATGATTGTAGCTATGATTTATGATCTATGAACTATCGCCTTGTTGTTTGTATGTACACTGTGAGCTTATCCACTGGAGACAAATTCCTTGTGTATATGATCACACTTGGCCAATAAAGAATTCTCTTTCTTCTCTCTCTCTCTTCTCTCTCTCTCTCTCTCTCTGGTCTAGTGCAGGGGTCTTCAAACTTGACAGCTTTAAGACTTGTGGACTTCAACTCCCAGAATTCCTCCTCCAGTCATATTAGCTCAAGAATATTGGGAGTTGAAGTCCACCAGTCTTAAACTGGCCAAGTTTGAAGACCCTTGGACTAGTGGTTAAGCTCTAAGCTAGAAATAGGGAGACCACGAGTTTTTTTTTAATTCATATTTATATCCCGCGTTCTCCAGAGACTCAGGGCGGCTTACAATTTTTGGAGCACAACCCAATATGCTCAGCAATAGCCTTCATTCCATTGTATATGCCTGTTTATTACTAGGGCTTTTTGGCCCCCTCAAGCCGCATTTTTTACAAAGTCAGCTTATTGCCCCCAACAATCTTGGGTCCTCAATTTACCTACCCCGAGAGGATGGAAGACTGAGTCAACCTTGAGCCTGGTGGGATTCGAGCCTGCACTAATTGCAGGCATCTGGAACTAAGTGCTGGGCATTTAACAGCCTGCACCACCAAGGCTCAATTCTAGTTCTAGTTCCACCTTAGCTATGAAAGATGACTGGGTGACTTTGGGCCAGTGACACACACTCTCTCTCCCCTCCCTCATCCATCCATCCATCCATCATCTGTCTGTCTGTCTGTCTGTCTGTCTGTCTGTCTGTCTGTCTGTCTGTATCTATCTACCTACCTACCTACCTACCTACCTACCTACCTATCTATCTATTTCTTCCTTGTCCAGGTCTTTAAGAGCCAAGGAGATGGATTTTCCTTCTCAACAGTTCCAAACCCCAGCTAGATCCTGGTACTTTGCAATAGGATTCATAGAAAGAAAGAAAGAAAGAAAGAAAGAAAGAAAGAAAGAAAGAAAGAAAGAAAGAAAGAAAGAAAGAAAGAAAGAAAGAAAAGAAAGATAGGAAGAAAGGCAGGGAAAGAAAGAAAGAGGAAGGAAGGGAAGAAAAGAAAGAAAATGAAAGGTTGGAAGGAAGGGAAAGAAAGAAAGAGAATGTAAGGTGGGAAGAAAAGAAGAAAGGAAGGAAGGGAAAGAAAGAAAGAAAGAAAGAAAGAAAGAAAGAAAGAAAGAAAGAAAGAAAGAAAGAAAAGACTCTGCTGCCCTTTTCCCTTTGCCCCTGTGTCATGTCTTTTTCCAAACAGGATGGAGGAGAAAGAGAGTGAGTGAAAGAGAGAGAGAGAGAGAGAGAGAGAGAGAGGGAGAGAGAGAGATGAGTGCACATATATTGTTCTTTCTAAATGAACGGTTCCATCCTGTCTCCTGAGGTTTGCTAAAAACCTTTGCCTTCCTCCTCCTGCATGGCTACAAACCTGCCTCTCCCAGGAGACAGGCTGAAGCTCCCCAAGAGAAGCAAAGCAGGGGGGGACCCACCCCATGGCCCCATCCCCCCCAACCCCTCAGGGCTGCCAGAGGGCCCCTCCCACACTGTTGCTTTCCAGCAGGGGACAATGGTTTCGCAAAGAGAAGCCAGCCAGAAGCCAAAGCTATTGTTATTTCTGCTGCTGACCAAAGCAGTTAGATTAATTGCTAGGGAGGGAACCCAAAGGCAGAAGGGGGGGCCTTCCCTTCACCCAAAGTAGGGGGAGACCTTTCCCAAAACAGCTGCTTCGCTTGGCCTGGGGTGAGCCAGCCCAGAAAGGCAGACAAAGGAAAGGCCCACCCTTTGGGCTGCCCCTCTTCTGTCAAGCGGTGGGAGAGGGGGTGAGGGAGTTCTGACCTCAAGAGTCTTTAAAATCATCCCAGGAGCCACAGCTCTGCATCATAAATAGAATAGAATAGAATAGAATAGAATAGAATAGAATGGAATGGAATGGAATAGAGTAGGAATAATTAGAATAGAATAGAATAGAAGAAGGGAAAAGAGTAGAGTAGAATAGGAATAATTAGAATAGAATAGAATGAATAAAATAAAATAGAATAGAATGAATAGAATAAAAGAATAGAATGAATAGAATAGAAAGAATAGAATAGAAGAAGGGAAAAGAGTAGAGTAGAATAGGAATAATTAGAATAGAATAGAATGAATAGAATAAAATAGAACAGAATAGGAGAAGGGAAAACAATAGAGTAGGAATAATTAGAATAGAATGGAACAGAATGGAATTGAAGTCTTTATTGGTCAAGTGTGATTGGACACACAAGGAATTTATTTTTGGTGTATATGCTCTAAGTGTACATAAGAAAAATAAAATAAAATACATTCATCAAGAATCATAAGATACAACACTTTGTCATAGGATACTAAATAAGCAATCAAATCATACTAGGAAATAAAACAATATAAATTGTAAAGATACAAGGAATGCAGTTATAGTCATAAGTGGGAAGAGACAGGTAATAGGAAGGATGGGAAGAATAACAGTGATACAGTCGAACTAAGTAGTTGGTGGACAGTGTTGAGGGAATTATTTGTTTAGCAGAGTGATGGCATTGGGGGAAAAACTCCCCTTGTGTCTAGTTGTTCTGGTGTGCAGTGCTCTATAGCGTCGTTTTGAGGGTAGGAGTTGAAACAGTTTATGTCTGGGATGTGAGGGGTCTGTAGATATTTTCACAGCCCTCTTTTTGACTCATGCAGGATACAGGTCCTCCATGGAAGGCAGGTTGGTAGCCATTGTTTTTTCTGCAGTCCTAATTTCTCTCTGGAGTCTGTGTCTGTCTTGTTGGGTTGCAGAACCAAACCAGACAGTTATAGAGGTACAGATGAGACTCAATCATTCCTCTGTAGAATTGGATCAGCAGCTCCTTTTGGGCAGTTTGAGCTTCCTGAGAAGGGTCTTTTCACTGGGCAAGGCAAAACATACCCTCCCTCTGGTAGTTTCTCTCATGTATCAGCCAGGAAAGTAATAGCTGTAGTTACAGGCTGTTGAGCATTATTGCTGCTTTATGAAACCTTACTAAGGCCACACCTGGAAATTCTGCATCCAGTTTTTTTTTTTTTTTAATTACATTTATATGCCGCCCTTCTCCGAAGACTCAGGGAGCTTACAATTTTTGGATACAACCCAGTGCTCAGCAATAGCCTTCCTTCCATTGTATATGCCTGCTTATTACTAAGCGGCATTTTTACAAGGTCAGCTAATTGCCCCCAACAATCTTGGGTCCTCAATTTACCTACCCCGAGAGGATGGAAGGCTGAGTCAACCTTGAGCCTGGTGGGATTCGAGCCTACAGTAATTGTAGACAGCTGGATCTTAAGAGCAGGCATTTAACAGCCTGAGCCACCAAGGCTCAAGTTTTGGCCACCACATTACAATAAAGATGTTGAGACTTTGGAACAAGTGCAGAGAAGAGCAACTGAGATGATTAAAAGCTAAACCATGGATGGGAACTAACAAGAAACCATGGATGGGAACTAAAACGTATGAAGAACAGTGGCAGGAATTGGGTTTGGCTAGTCTAGAGAAAAGAAGGACCAGGGATGACGTGATAGCAGTCTTCCAGTACTTGAGGGGCTGCCACAAAGAGGAAGAAGTCAATTTATTTTACAAAGCACCTGAGGGTAGGACAAGAAACCATGGATGGGAACTAATCCGGGAAAGAAGGAAGTTGGAATTAAGAAGAGGGGGTCATATAAGGCCTGCAAGAGAACAACCAAGTTCAGAAAGTCCTCCTCCTCCTCCTCCTCCCTCCTCCTCCTCCTCTTCCATCATCATTCTCTTTCCTCCACTCCACAAATTCCACTCTCTTCTAGCACTGATACAGTTCCCTAGTTGGGTCATGAAACGTCTGCAAGAATACCACTCAGCTCAGAGAGCACCAAGGACCACTCACCACCACTCCTCCTCCTCCTCCTCCTCTCCACAAACTCCACTCCCTTCTAGCACTGATGATGTTCCCTAGTTGGGTCACCAAACGTCTGCAAGAAAACCACCAAGCTCAGAGAGCCCCAAGGACCCCACAGTCCTCCTTCCCCTCCTCTACCGCCCCCTCCCTCCTCCTCCTCAACCACTTAATCTTAACCTTGCTGTTTCCGGCCAGACCAGGAACCCAGAGCGGGAAAGGCTCCAGCCGAATCTACGTGTCGCAGGACAAACGTTGCAGGATCCAATCTGGGCCGCTCCCTGGGTCTGCCTTCCCAGCTTTCGGAGCCCATCCTCCGGGAATGACCCAGATTGGATCTCGCTCCACCCGAGGTCCAAGCAGGTGCTGCACTGCGCTGCGCTGTGCTGCGGCCTCCTTTCGGCGCATCTCCCACCGCCAGGTTGCCCGGGAAGACTCGCGTCTCTGCCAGCGCCTGCGTGGGGGCGGCGGGGGGCTTTCCAATATGTTTCTGAGGGGTTTAGAAGACCGGGAACCTGCCGAAGGGGGTGCGTACACGGGAGCAGCGTTGGAACTGGGCCTGGCTAGTCTAGGGAAGAGAAGGACTAGGGGAGACAGGAGAGCAGCCTGCCAGTATTTGAGGGGCTGCCCCAGAGAGGAGGAAGGGGTCAAGCTGTTTTCTAAAGCGCCAGACAAGAAATAATGGATGGAAACTGAACAAGGACAGATTCAACCTCAAAATAAGGAGGAATTCCCTGACAGTGAGAACAATCAACTGATGGAACAAAAGTTGCCTTCAGAAGTTGTGGGAGCTTCATCCCTGGAAGCTTTCGAGAAGAGATTGGACTGCCCTATGTCAGAAATGGAGTAGTAGGGGGTGGTGGTGTGGTTGGACTAGATGACCTCCAAGGTCCCTTCCCACTCTGTTAAATCTGTTAATTCATTTACCACCCCTGGAAGCTTTCAAGAAGAGACTGGACTGCCATCTGTCAGAAATGGTGTAGGGTCTCCTGCTTAGGTGGGAGGGTTGGACTACATGACCTCCAGGATCCCTACTCTGTTATCCTATATTCAATGGAACAGGAGTTGCCTTCGGAAGTTGTGGGAGCTTCATCCCTGGAGGCTTTCAAGAAGAGACTGGACTACCATCTGTCAGGAATGGTGTAGAGTCTCCTGCTTGGGCGGGGGAATCTGGCGTCTTTGCCCAATGGAGCTGGGATCTTTGACCGAGGGATCTGGGATCTGGGGGGTTGGACTAGATGACCTCCAAGGTCCCTTCCCACTCTGTTAAATCTGTCAATTCATTTAATCACTCCCCGGAGGCTTTCCAGAAGAGACTGGACACAGCCCCCTTGTCAGAAGCGGTGTAGGTAGGGTCTGCTGCTTCAGCGGGGGGGCCGGGTTGGGCTAGAAGACCTCCAAGGTCCCCTTCCAACTCTTGTTAATTCCATTCTAAAAAACTGCCCGCCGGGACTCGCGCGCTCTTCCGGGGCTCCTGCCTTTCTTCGGCTTGTGAGCCCCTGTTCTCCCCCTCCCCCCCCGAGAAGCGGCGGCAGGAAGTCGGGAGGGGAGGTCCAGCTGGGCAGACACCCCCCCCACCCCCAGGCTGGGCGTCCTACGGCTGCAGAACATGTGGTGATCCCCCTCCCCCCCCAAATCTGCTGGCGGGACCTTTACTCCACCACTCACTTATCCAAGACTTGGGAGAAAGTGGCCAGCGCCGGGCAGAGTCCAAACTCCAAGCTCCCCCCCCCCCCCTCCCACTTTTCCCTACCTACCCGGTCCGGCGAGCGAGGCGGTGGGCGCCAGGCTGCCCACGGCCAAGACTGCAGCCGCCGCCAGCCACGCGTGCAGCAGCCCCCGCCCCCGCATGCCTCCCCGAGGTCGGCAGCGCTCGCAGTGATGTGGCATCCTCGGTCCGGCCCGGCGGGGGTTCCGCTTTGGGCCCTTCTCCAGGGGAAATCTCTGGCCTCTGCCCCCGAAGGGCTGCCCTCCTCTTCGGGGATATACGGCCCGGATCGAGTTTCAGGGGGAGGGGGAACGGGAGGGGGGCTGGGCGGGGAAGCGGCCCCCTCGCCCCATCCCCAGGGTCCGCCGGGAGGAGCTGGCCGGGCTCCGCGTCCCTAAGTTGCCCTCGCAGAAGTCTCCTGCATCCTCCGCGGAAGAGAGCAGAGCGAGCTGGGTGGCTTCCTTTGTTGAAATCAACCTGACCTAAACGGGGCAGATCCAATTCTGGCCTGAAGAGCGGCAGATTCCAGATCCCTTGGTCAAAGATCCCAGCTTCCCTCGGTCAAAGATCCCAGCTGCCTCAGTCAAAGATCCCAGATCCCTCAGTGAAAGATCCCAGCTGCTTCGGTCAAAGATCCCAGATCCCTCAATCAAAGATCCCAGATCCCTCCGTCAGAGATCCATCCCAGCTGCCTTGGTCAAAGCTCAGAACAACAGAGTGACAGAATTGGAAGGGACCTTGGAGGTCTTCTAGTCCAGCCCCCTGCTCAAGCAGGAGACCCTACACCATTCCAAGCAAATGGCTGTCCAGTCTCTTCTTAAAGATCTCCAGTGATGAAGGACCCACAACTTCTGGAGGCAACTTCTGTTCCACTGGTTAATTGTCCTCCCTGCTAGTTTCTCCTTAACTTAAAGAGCTTTGGTGGCTCAGGCTGTTAAATGCCTGCTCTTAAGATCCAGCTGTCTACAATTACTGTAGGGTCGAATCCCACCAGGCTCAAGGTTGACTCAGCCTTCCATCCTCTCGGGGTAGGTAAATTGAGGACCCAAGATTGTTGGGGGCAATTAGCTGACCTTGTAAAAATGCCGCTTAGTAATAAGCAGGCATATACAATGGAATGAAGGCTATTGCTGAGCACACTGGGTTGTGCTCCAAAAATTGTAAGCCGCCCTGAGTCTTGGGCATATAAATGTAATTTAAAAAACTCCAGGTTGCTGCTCTCCTTGGTTAGTTTCCATCCATAGCTTCTTCTCTTGCCTTCTGGTGCTCTGGAAAACAGGTTGAAACCCCTCCCCCTTCTTTGGGGCAGCCCTTCAAATACTGGAAGGTTGCTCTCCTGTCCCCTAGACCTTCTTTTCCTAGACTGGCCAGACCCAAATCCTGCAACCCTTCTTCATATCTCTATGGAGATTCTCATGGTTGCCAAACAAAGGTGCTTTTTCCCCAAGAGGCAACTGGACTTCCTGGTTTTGTTTTTATTTGAAGACGTTTTGCTTCTCATCCCAGAAGCTGCTTCATCTCTGACTTCCATTCCCCAGCCATCCAAGTCAGAGCTGAAGAAGCTTCTGGCATGAGAAGCAAAATGCCTTCAAATAAAAACAAAATCCAGTTCTTAAAAAAAAAAACACTTTTGGGATGTTCTTCCTATGTTGAAGCCTCCAGCACTCTTTTATCATTTTAGTTGCTGTTCTGGGCACTTTCCCCAAAAGTCTCCACATCTTTTTTGCGGGGGTGATGTGGTGACCAAACCTGGGTGCAGCCTTCCAAGTAGGGCCTTACTAAGGCTTTATGGAACAGTCCCAGTACTTCACGTGACCTTAATTCTATGTGGCGAGACTGCAACGTCCCCGGAAGGAGAGCAGGATGAAGGAACTGAGCAGTGAGAAGTGCAGGATCAATCATGGCCACTGGGGAAAAGTTGGTGTGTAAGAGAAAACACTGGGTGGAAGAAGGGGCAGGACAAGGCACACGAGGGGGTGTCCCTTCAAATGTTGGGTGTGCACAGGGGCCCTGGAGGGCTTAGCTAAATAGAGTAAGAGCTCTGCTTATCCACAATGCCCAAGGAAAGAATAACACTTTCCCAATAAACAGCACACAGCTCTAAAAGACGGTGTGTATGTGTGTGTGGGGGAAACACCTCCCTAGCTAGGGAAAAAAAAGAGGGCAGAGGAAGCCCCCTCCTCTCTTGCAAAATGCTCTGGGACAGACCGACAAGCCTGTCCCAGCTTGGGCATTTAGGAAAGAAAGATTCTCAATTCCATTTTGCACTGAGAAGTATATAATATAGAATAGATAGATAGATAGATAGATAGATAGATAGATAGATAGATAGACAGACAGACAGACAGACAGACAGACAGACAGAGATAGAGATATGTAGATATGTAGATATGTAGATATATAGATATAGAAGGTGCGTGCATAAGGGCGGCATAAGGGCACCATCCCTCCCTGTCCTATTGTCCCCATTTATTCGTACCTATTTCCTGTATTCTTACTCATGTTTATACTTATAGCTATTATCTTGTAAGCGATGGACAAATAAATAAAATAAATAAAATAAAAGAAGGAAGGAAAGGAAGGAAGGAAGGAAAGGGGAAGGAAGGAGAACAGGGAAGGAAGGAAGGAAGGAAGGAAGGGAGAAAAGTATGGAGGGAGGAGAAAAAGAAGGGAGGGAGTGGGAGAAAGGAAGGAAAGAAGGAAGGAAAAGAGAATACCCATTCCTAAGAGGTGTGTAAGGGACATGCATAAGGGCACCATTGTGCCTCCCGTCCTATTGTCCCCATTTATTTGTACCTATTTCCTGTATTCTTACTGGTGTTCATACTTATACCTATTATCTTGTAAGCGATTGACAAATCAAATAAATCAAATAAACAAATCTTCTCTCTCTATAAAAGTGAAAGACCACTCACGCATCATCACAAAATCTCCAGAACCGTAAAGCCTAGAAATTGGGCACATATGTTCCTCTTGGCTTCTAGGGGCTCACTTAAGAAGGATTTTTCCAAATGATCATCAGAGCATTTAGTATTTCCTATATTATTATTATTATTATTATTATTATTATTATTAACACGCTCTGATGCTAAGGAGTTCTACCTCCCCACCTGAAAAGAAATCTGTTCCAAATGCAGAACACAAGCAGAGGAGTTTCAGTTTCAGCTTTAGTTCCACAGCACCAAGCAGCTTTAGTACAGAACAGTTGAGCTAAAGGCTCCTTGCTGTCTCCTTCTTCCTCACACAGCAAATACTCTTTCACTTTCCAAACAGCCCTCAACTGTCTCAAACACTGACAGGGCCTAGCCAGATGAATACCGATGGATGCTGGTAGGCAGAGGCAGAATTCCCCACCCTTAATTTCCTCCCCCAAAAACTAAGCCCCACCATATAGTTTCATAGCGGCACAGCTATCGAGCTAGTTTTTACTAAAACCAAGTGGTTGCAGCATAAGAAAAGCCAGATCTGAGGATTCCCCATAGAGCCAAATAGTTTTTTTCTTCTTCTCCTAGAGCTGGCTCTCCACCACCACCACTCGGTCATCTTGCTAGTGTCCCAAAAATTCAAATTAGTTGTTTTGGTAACGGTTCTAAAGTTTGCCTGTTTGGTGAGTGTTCATTCTGTCCTTGGGATCGTTCAACCGTTGTCTCTGGTTGGCACTTCTGGTTCCTGTCATCTCCCCGTCCTTTCCCTGTATCCTCCATTCCCCGTCCCCATTCCTTTATGGCAGACTGCCCTCAAAGGGAAATAAAGCCAAAATGCTGTGATGGGAGATCTGATTCGTCATGCAGGAAATCTTGATCACCATAAACCTGATCAATAATATTGACTGAAGCCACCGGGACTCAGGATTTATTTATTTATACAAAATAGCTCGATAGCCGTGCTTCGCTATGAAACTGTGTGGTGGGGCTTAGTTTTGGGGAGAAAATAAGGGGAAATTTACCTCTGCCTACCAGCATCTATCGGTATTCATCTGGCTAGCATCCTGTCAGTGTGTGAGAGAGTTGAGGGCTGTTTGGAAACTGAAGCAGTATTTGCTGTGTGAGGAAGAAGGAGACAGCAAGGAGCCTGGGTGGCTTAGTTCAACTGTTCTGGACTAAAGTTGCCTGGGCTGTGAAACTAAAACTGAAACTCCTCTCCTCTGCTTGGGTTTTGCATTAGGAACAGATTTCTTTCCAGGTGGGGAGGGGAGTATACCTCAATTGTGGTTTGTACATTGTCTAAATGCATAATTTGCAACAACTACAACACTACTCCGCCAGTAGATGGCAGTGTTTGTAGGCTCGCTAGGTATAATCTATGCTCTATGGTCTTTTGTTCAAAAAAGAATTTCTGTTATAGTGACGGTTAAAACAGTTAAATAGCAAGTCCACGGTGCCAAGCAAGGGCCTTTTGTTCTCCAGGGCTTCCCAAAACAGAATTTCTAACACAAATCAAAATGAATTCCTGCATCACAGCCTAAGACTCGCCAAATGTTGTTGAGTGGTGGATATCTTCATAACCATAATTGTTTGTAAAACAATGCTAAGAACTGTTCTTGGGGGCTGTTTTAAAAAGGATGCTATTTCCCCAAAGCTGTTTCTCACCTATGCCCAGATGTGCATGTTCGATGCTGGATAATTCCTTGGAATGAAGAAACTGATGGCGTCAACCAGGAGGGATTCAGCGGTTCAGACTGGTTCAGGCAAACCAGCAGTTCTAGTGTTCATTTGGCCCCATCCACCCGTCTCTGCCCTTCTCTGTGATTTCTGTGTTTTTGTGGTTAGCCAGCAGCAGGTGCAGGCTGCTGAGGACAGCGACTCAGATGAGGACCATTAGGGAGTAGACTGCCAACAAATCAAACACAATCCAAAGGAACAGAAACCTTGTGATGCTTCTGCAAAATAATTAGCTGTGATAAGCACAAGCCTTGCCAAACTGTCGAGACTTGCCAAAAGATAACAGACAAGAAATAATTTGCAATACAAGAATCTTCAAATACAAACTCAGGATCCTGGAATGTCCACGAGCTGGAGTTTCAAAACGTTTTGCCTTCTGCAAAATGCGTTTGTTTCACAGCTGGCTTTTATCTGCTTGATGGAGGGGCCATTACCTTGCAACCTTACTCCTGAGTCGCCTGTGCTGTTGTAGCTGCTCTTTCCTATGAGCAATCCTGCATACCCAGCGCACTGGGCACAGGCTCCTTGGGAACCTCCTC